>OMNZ01051159.1:5466-28069 GCA_900303255.1 Lesueurigobius sanzi
AGTATTTAAAAATGCGATGTCGATTTGATATTGATTAATCTTGCAGCCCTGTGTGGGGTGTGGTGAGGGTGTACTGCTGCTGGCCAATCGTTTGGCTTTTTGTAGCTTTAATGAACGTATAGACCCTGCACATTGGTTGGTGTTGGGTTTGGATGATTCAACTTAACGTGTTTCTTTGAAGCATAAGTAGCTCACTGCCATTTTTGATACACAAAAGTAGCTCACAGGGTAGAAAAGGTTGGAGACCCCTAGCTGATTTAGCAATATGCTTTTCTATGTACAGATACAAAATTAGCATAACATTGTATTTCTAAATGTATAATATAAGAAAATCAAGACTCTTATGAGCCAATATTGTACCATGTCCACTAAAAAGTCATCAGGAGAACAACCAAACCCCAAAAAGTTTTTATGATCTCCAGTATGTTGTTTTGCTCTGAAAACATAGTATGTGCATATATCAACAAGAAGATGCCATTACTTTAAAATGAATTCAAATAAGCAATAAATTTCATGTTCTTTTCCTGCAAAACACAACTGTCATGAATAAAATTGATTTTAGCAGGATGTAAGTCAAAGTGGAAGCAAAGCACTCACTCAGCTGGCTTTTCCTATGAGACAGTTTGCCTCATATACCCTCCCTGTCCATACATGTTTGTTCCACCGAATTTCTGTCAAAATTGTGTTGTTTTCCACCCAGACTGATGAGCTCACTATTACATCAACACAGGGCTGCGCAAGTTCCCCTTAGAGCCACTTTTCTGTGACTGATTGTGAAACAGTGAGTAACAAATTGGCAAATGAAACAATCTTTTAAGTTATTCACCATTTTATCCATCATTGTATCAGGGTGAACTGGCTACGTCTCTTCCTGTGGAGCCGCTTGAAATCTCATCATTGATTCATAATACAATCAGACTTCCCTATCACTAAAATTAATTGTTGGATATCTCTACATGATCAACTGTCAGTTCTGATTCCATTACAGCGAAGCAAGTCTCTTCCTCCTCCTTGCATCAGCTTTTATCAGTGGGCCAGTTGCCAGGAGGGAGCACATTGTTGACTTATTACTTCCTTTATTGGCTCTGACTGCTCGCGAAGGCAAGCAAGGAGACTTTACCTGACAGTAAACAATGCCCCATGCTCCACTGTCCCTTTGAAGAACATATGTTTACCTAGAATAAACAGCCCACTGCCTTCAAGTGGCAAACCCGACAAACATCGGAAACCAACCTTGTTTCCACTTATGCCTGCGGTTACAATCAGCAACATTTATTATCTTATGAAAACACAACCTAATTGTGGTGATGGACTGTCCGATAGTCATATAAAATAATAGACTACATGGATTAACTCAGTGTTAAGTTAAGAAATCCACACAATGACAGCAGAATTTGATTATATAATTAGCAGATCTATGCAACAATGTGGTCTAAGCTTCACGAAGACAGAGTAAATACTAGTGCGTTCTTCGCTGGCTTACATAAGTTACACATGTTCTATAGAGATCACAACTGTGTTTTCGTAGCTGCATGAAATCCTCATCTAGACATTTATCTCCCTGTCATCGCCCACACAGTACAGTGTTTTGGTGCCAGGTACCGACCAGATCCCGCTTTGGGGCCGTCTTACCCCCCGGGGCCAAAGTGAGCCACGCTGATGCTGCACTAAATAGGGCTGGGCCTTACTGTGTCATACACTGCCCGGCCAAAAAACAAGTCACCACAAACAAAATGTCACACACACATTAGGCCACCTTTAGCTTTGATAACAGCACCATTTTCTGTGGCATTGTTTCAATATAAGCTTCTGCAGTGTCCAAAGATTTATTTCCACCCAGTGTGGCATTCATTTTTCTTGTATTGACGATGAAGAGTGTGAACACCGAGCAAAGCCTTCTCCAGCACATCCCAACTATTCTCAGTGGAGTTAAGATATGGATACTGTGGTGGACAATCCATGTGTGAAAATGACCATTCACACTTCTGAACCACTCTTTCACGACATGAGTCTGATCCTGGGGATGTCATCTTGGAATAAGCCTGTGCCATCAGAGAAGAAGAAACCCATTGATGGAATAACTCATAAATAATAATTCAGGATGTTCACGTTTCAGCTGATCTCATTCTTTGGGCAGATAGTGTTGCTGAACCTAAAACTGACGAACTGCATCAACCCCAGTTCTATTTGCTTAGTTAAATCCAGGTGGTGACTTCAATTTTTGTCCAGGCAGTGTATATCGATGTCGGGGTATGAGTTTTGGATACCGTCGTAATTTTTTATATCGTTGTGGAGGTGATATATTCAGCATGTGCACTCAGCTGATTTTAACTGAAGTCCGGACTTGCAGCAGACGGAGGCCACAGCTAATGCTACGCTCAGCTCCATCTGAGCAGCAGAAACACTGACTGTGGAGGCTTTAGGGGCAGCAGCTTAAAACGTGAAATGAATTGAAGGCTGTTTGTTGCTTGAGCAGATCAAATTTTCAAGGAAATTAACATGGCGCTAAAAGAAAAAAAAAAAAAAAGGAAAAAATTCCCAATAGGCGTAAAGCTGGGATTTTTAAATATTGTATCCGTTGTTCAATATATCGTTATGGTGATACAGTATTTATTTCTTATATTGTGATTTTAGGTCATATTGCCCTGCCCTCAATGTGACATAAAAATAAGAATAAGAAAAATCAATATCTCGTTATTTTGTGGGACTTTCTTAATCATGAAATGTAACAGTAAATGTAAAGGAAATATTTTTGAAAACAGTCAAAAATATGCAAAGATGTGCTGGCAAACACCGTTAATTTAGATTCCCGTGTCGTCAAAAAGATAATTGTCTCTGTGGGAGCGGTTGTTGGGCCTGGCTGCCGGTGCTGTTCTGTGGGGGCCCGGGTGGAGGTGTGGTGTCTCTGCCTGGCCTCCTCTGGGTGCTCTGGCTCGGTGCCTGGTGGCTGTGGCTGATGTGCTGCTCCCGACGCAGACGGCTCCTCTGATGGTGCTTCCTTACCTGGTTCATCTGTACTCAGCCTCACTTATTGACTTACTCACTTGCAATATTTTATTTTTATTTACACTAATGATTAACACTATAATACCATATTTTATATACCGTAGCATTTTATTGATTTCATGACATTGGAGATGTTCTCGATATTGTAAGTTTGCATGTTTTCAATGTTATCTTGTAGACGATACATTGCACAGGAGAGACCTGACAGCCCTCTTAAACACATCATAGCCCATTTAACACTTGGTAAGATAACACGTTTGAGATGTACTGTATACAGTCACGATATTTTGAGTCTGAGTCATTGTCCGAGTTAGTTTGAGTCAGAGTCTTTTACTTTTACGTCCAGGGTAAAGTTCTGAATGTGACAGTCAGAGTCCATTAACCTGAGCCTCACTGTCCCTCGGAAACTCGCATGTAGTTCAGTTCAGTCCCACGTCTTCTGTTTGATGATCGAGTCACAGAAATGACTTGGGGAAAGCGAGTTACAAGTTCAAGTTCGGGGCTAGTACTACATCTATGGTAAACAGAGCTCACTACCAGCATTAGCCACCGTTAGCTCACAATTTATTTAGTTAAACTCCTTCAAAAGATGGTATTTGTCGACAGTGTTCATTTGGCATCATGGTGTGCAGCCTTCCCTTGATATTTTTTTTTTTTGCAGCCAGTGTAGTCCTTTGTTACCAAGAGTGCTATTGTCATAAACACACAAATATTGAGTAGAGGTTGAATATTACATGTTGGTTGATCCCAAACTCGACTGGCATAATCAAACGACTTTTAAAAGGAGTGTTCTTTGCATGTATCCTACAGTACAGATGAAGTCCAATGCCAGTTTTGTAATTTCAGTCCTACTTTTGGAGCAGTGTTAACGTTACGTGTGTAAAGTAAATTACATAAAGATCTTAAATACTGTCATTTGTGATTTACTTGTCTCCATGGAGGCCCTTCTGGTTTCCATAGTTTCAGCAGCGTTGCCATGAAGTGCAAATTACATACCTGCGCTGTGAGTGACTCGCACTGCTCATTATTGACGCTTTGCAAGTTTTTTTTCCCTGAGCCCGATCTCCTACTGTTCCCCGTCAGGCTTGAATAATTTGAGGCAAGGGCGCGCGACTATCACAGGGAATAAGGTGACCCAGCTCTCCTTTGAGCACTTATCTTCTCCGCCAGTTCTGCCTCACTTACTTGTTTGAAATGATAATTGCTCCTTTCCTTCATGGCAAAGCTGGGGCCATATGTGAGAGGAAAAAAAAAGGCCAGTTTGAGTGTTCCTCGAGGTCTTATGGATCATTGTTGCTGCAGTGTCAAGTCGTGATCCTTGCTCTTACAACACAGTAAATACCTGCCTCAAAACAAAAAAAAACTCAACAGTGTCTTTGCTTAGAAGGTCATTTGACTGAAAAAACCCACTGAATCTGAAGATCTCTCCACGTGGATCTTCAAAAGGATCAGATCAGTTACATTTTTATTGTCATCTCGCCTTGCCCTATTTGGATGCATCTTTTTTCTTTAGGTTATGGCATATTATGATTGAATTTCCAATGTTACAGCAAATCGCCTTTTCCAAAGTACCCCGTTCCTGTATTTCAACATTTGCGCCTACACAATCTGCAATTTCTAACCCAGAAGGATGGACCTGTGTTTGTTTACATAGTTACATTGCACACCTCTCGAGGTAATGCGCCTTTAGCTCCTCTAACCCTGGAGCCTATAGAAATGCATGTTTTATTTAACCCTTCTGGGTTCATGGGCATTTTATTGTATTATTTTCACCTGGTATTTATTTTGTTTTGTTTTGCTTCTAAATCACCTCATTATGCACCATCAAGTGCTTTTCAGAACAAATTGAATTTGTGTGATCTGAATGCTGTATTCTCAATGACATAATCATGAGAAGCAGAAAAACAACTAAAACATTTTTTTCAAAATTGAATTTGTCACCTCACGCTTTCCCTGTATGTGAAACATCAATAATGAAGGCTGTGGACAGTAGAAAAATGTTGTGGGTTAGACCTGGTCCAGGAGATGTAAAATGAAGGCTGCCGCTGTAGTTACTTATTTCTGACAAAAATCACACAAAAATGTGTGATTTACATTTTTTTTTCTTTTTCCTGCACTTTTTTGATTATTAATCCTTGAAAATATGCTTCTATAAACATAAAGGGCTATACACTTGACCTTCTATGTGCCATCTGTGTTTATTCTACATATATTAACATATATAAAAAAAAAAAACTTTGACTTTTTACCACATATTTTTGCCCTCCATGTTCTAAATGCAAAACAAGATTGCAGCTGATCAGGGACACATTTTCAGGATGAAAAAGTCAAGTTTTAGGCAAATAATTTAAAAAGTAAGTCTCTATTGCATTCCCTCGTGGAGATATTGGCTAAAGTCGTCTAAAGCCACACCCCTCCTGTCGCGGCCGACGTGGGTGCTGTAAGGTTAAGGTCATTCAGTAAACAGCTACACTATAGCGATAAAACAAACCCTGCCAAGTCGTTTTACATCATAAACTCGAGGCTTCATCATTTATCTTTGCATTAGCGCGCTGCTAACGATCTGAACGGCAGTAAAAGCAGTGAGCATGTTGGAATATACTGTCCTGTCATGGTGTTTAGTCACAGTGTTGCCTCGAAGTGCAGTACCACTTTACCGGACTTTAACTGGACAGTCCCGGTTGTGAGCCCTCTGTCCCATGTCCCAGTGGAACTCTGCAAAACCACCAAATTTGTCCCAGTTTTACACAATCTCTGTCGCAGGTGGCCCTTTCTTCCAACAGTGCCATGTCAAGCATTATTTCATTACTTAAAACTTGATGCTTTTTGGAAATGTGTGTTTTCAACATACAGTTTTCATAGCGATTGACCCCATTAAAAACCTCAAAATTAGATTATCTCAAGGTCATTTAGCTGATATTATACTTACAAGCAAAGGAACAACGTGAGTGCTGCGTTTGAGTGGAGATTGTTTCCATGTAATTCAGAAATCAGGATTTGAGAACCACTGCTAGAAGAGCATACATACATTTGATTTAAATATAAAAGTTTCAAATCACTTCACCAGTCTCAAGTAATACCCATATAACTCAGCAACATATCTAAATTTGCTAAATACTGTATGTGTTATTATTCAACGTATCTGAGCCAGTAAGTTTATTGGGAAGTTTTAAAAGGATGACATAACTTACCCCCCCTCCTTTAGTCAATCAAGCGCCAACATCATCCCCATAAAACTTTGGATCGTTATCTCCAAACTTTTTACCCTCACAACCTTGTAAAAGCTGCGGAAAGCATCTTGTAGCGTCATCAGTGAAATATCAGAACGCGGTATAGCAGCGATTCGATCAATAGCGAGAGAATGTGAATGAATAATTAATGGCACATGCTGGAAGAGCTGGTGTCCCTCTATCCCCACTCTAGGATATCAAAACTTGTGAATTAATAATGGAGTAAAGAGATTCTATTAGGAGACTTTCATTACTGTAAGATATCTGGGCGGTGGGGGGGGGGTTGCACGATGCCTCGAAACCGCAATGCACTTCCTATTTTGGGAACGTTAGAGTAGTGGTCAATCAATACGCTGACCTGCACACTTGATACCGGTGTCTTGCCGGCCCAGACACGCGCACAAACGCTAGGATTTTGATGCTACGCCAAACGGTTACACCTCCGCGAGCAGCTTGGGGCCTGCTTCTGAAACAAGCATTTGCATAGAGGAAGCGGCAATGAGTGTAAAATTATTGAGCACCATTCATATCCTTTTTAGTGGTATTCATCCCGATTTGTCTTTCATCAGAAGCAGTTTCCCCTCCAGGCTTTGAGATTCTCCAACATCTGTTCCACATTACAGCCCCCAAGAAGTTTGGAGCATGCACAAAAGTGTTTATGTGTTTTATCCCGGCTAGAAATCTCCTCTGTGTTGTGCGTACAGACAAAGAGCGGATTTGTATCGGGCCAAGGAAAAGCCCTCACCTGCAGGGTAGGAATAATATTGCTAACCCCGTTTGACTCCAGGTCTCGGTGTCCGTTTCCACCCAAAGTTCTTTTTATTCACGCAAGGCCTGAGTGGCGAACGTAAGCCGATCGTTTTATTGTTTGGCCATCCGAGAAGGTGCAGTTCGTTTGCGCAGGTTATTCGCACCAAACTTTTAATTTCCTGCTTCTCCTGACATTGTAAACATCCACCGCTTTCGTATTTTCCTTGCTTTCAAACCCATCAAACTTCATGAGCTTCTTGTAAACTACTCGATTTCCAGGTTTGTACTATCGCATTTTCAGATAACCCAAAGACGTTTCCCGGCAACTTGGATCTCTCGGGATTTCCGTGCAGTTGTGTTCCCAGCAGACAGGCGTAACGAGCATCAACGCCATTGTCTAGAAAGCCTTATGTTCACCGTTTAATCTCACAATGGCAAAGTGCTCTCTGCCAACAACAGACATGCTGATTCACGCTTCGGACGTCAGATAAGTACACCGACTCGCCGATGATGAATCTACCGTGAGCCCTGGTGGCTTAGGAAACAATTGCCGCTCCTGTCTACTGCTGCGAAGGGGGTTACGGTTTATTTTTAACCCGCTTGTGATTTATTTAGACGTCTGCGTTCCTGGAGCTGGGAGCAGTCAGCTGAAACTTGTGCTCCCCAACTTCTCATCCCCCCAAGTGGAGTGTTGTACCCCTCATTTTCACATGCTTTGCGTTCATTAGTTGAAATAAAAAATGAGTTGGCGATTGTAATGGTCGCAGTTAGAACATCGCAAAAACTGAAATTATTTAGGTATATAATGTGCTCCATTGAGATTTATCTTGAGTAAAACATGCGAACTGTGATTCTTGTTGGGGCAATATGAGGATAAAAATGGAACCGTGATCTGGTCTCCATGATGATCTGCTTTTTTGGGAACATCGTCATATCAAATACTGACACTTTTCTCCACTCACTGCTTCTATTGTCAGGATTAAACCAGACTAAACCCAAGGGCTCAATCAGAAATAAAGCAAGAGAAATCTGGGTCTAAATTAGGTCTAAACCTGGACAATATCACAGACTGAATCTGGATTAAACTGGGGCTAAACCAAGAAGTAAATCGGGCTAAAGCAGAGACTGAAATCAAGGTCTAAACCGGGACCAAACTAAAAAGGACGAAACCAGAAACAGGAACGAAATGATGACTACCATAGATTAAACCAGGACTAAACCCAGGACTAAACCCAAGGACTCAATCAGAAATAAACCAAAATAAAACTGGGTCTAAATCAGGTCTAAACCTGGACAATAACCAGGATTAAACCAGGACTGAACCATGAAGGAAAGATGTCAAAACTATAAAGTAAGGCCTGAAACTCGGACTAAAACAGGTCTTAACCAAGACTGAACCACATCACTGCCAGGTCTAAACCCAAGAAGCAGATGGCTTTAGTCACCTTTAAAAGACTATATATACATGAATTGTGAGAAAATTGAAATCGTGATTTAAACTAAAAGAAAATTGTGATCAAACTTTGTGGCCATATGTCGCCCAGCCCTAATTCGTGTACTGGTTTAGCTGTGCATATTTCAATCTATAAATATAGATAATATAACATCTATAAATAAAGTGTTAATCCTTCTGATCTTGTTTACAATGAGGAGTGATTTTAAAACCAATTATCAAATCAAATCTCCATCGGAAAGCTTACCACAAAAGTTGCCAATTGCGTATCGTTCCAAAATGGGGCAGCGCTTAATCAAGGCTCATTTGTCACGCAATCCTGACTGACACATACCACAACCTTTAGTATATACTTCAATAAATGCCCCGTCGAGAAGCCGCCTCCAGATCGGCCGCTGATGAGTTACTTATACAAGAACAGCGTGAAGTCCATACACTGTCAGTCACCTGCTGGGGCCTTTTCTGACCAATGAAACCTCACCATAAATCTTACCGAGTGGTGATCAGAAGCTCCAGGGGTGATGTTGTTTTTAGGGTTGGCCGTGGAAGTAGATCACTGCTGTTTATGACCTTGTAAGACGTCTGTTGTTAAGTAAATATTGATGTTATCGGAACATAGGATTGGCTGGAACGGGCCAGACGCAGTGCTATATAGTTTAAATAAATGCAAATGCTTTCGGAGTTCACTTTAGACGGAGATGTAGGCGATGCTCATAATGGATTGGACAGCGGCCTAATCTGTCCTCATGTAGAGCTTAGTGATCTCGGCTCTCATCACACGGTCCTGCAGGCCGGCTGATTATCTCCATAAGTGCCCCGCTCCATGCCAAGGACTAAATGAGACAAGTCACTTTGAAGACATGACTTATCCAAAGCTGACCCCTAAGCTCAAAAACATCTCTCAAAGTCACAGATACCAAACTAGCCAAACGGTGCAGCTTAAGCATTGGCGCTGTCTGCGGTGAACTTGTGGTGACCTGGGCCAAGCGCACTGGCCAATGTGTCTGTACATCTTTTCTCTCTCTCTCAGCAGATGCAGATATTAAAAAGTGGACCTCGAGGGAGGGGCAGGAGGTTAATGAATTTGTAGCCTTAAGCAATATGGCGCCCCGTTCCCCCTTCGTAGCAACAAGGGCCAGCACACACTGTCTTTGACAACCAGATGGGACCTGGGCATGAGCTCATGGGCTGCAGGAAAATACACCTTTATTCTTCGAAGAGCACCTTTCATTGTGTTATTTTTGTTGGTTAGCTTCTTTTCTGATTTGTTTGTAAGTATAATAGCACAAAGCAAGTCATTCTTAGCAGTAGAGATGTCCAGATTTACCGGTTTTATGATTGCTCATTGTTGGTTAATCTCAAGGCTAATCGTTTCTCATGAGCCACAGTTTGTATGTGTCAGAATGGAGCAACGGTAAAGGCTGAAGAAATGTCCACCAGAAATACTAAAGTCAGCAGCAGGTTAAATAGTCCTGTGTACAAAGACAAAATCGTATTCATCTTTGCATGATAAAAGCATAATGTTGTCAAAGGAAGAGTCCCAAAAGAACCATGTGCTGCATTTGTTATACCACCGTAAAAGCATAGAAATCAGCTGTTTCAATATATATATACTGTATATATATATATGTATTTTTACATAGGCTGAATGTTCAATAGGTTTTTAACTGAACAACAATCACATTAATATTATAGGCCTAAACCTGGTCTAAACTTGGTCTAAACGTTACCTAAACTTGGTCTAAACCTGGTCTAAACCTGGTCTAAACCTGGTCTTAACCTAGTCTAAAGTTCTAAACCTGGCCTAAACCTAGTCTAAATCTAGTCTAAACCTGGTTTAAAGTTCTAAACCTGGCCTAAACCTGGTCTAAAGTTCTAAACCTGGTCTAAACCTGGTCTAAACCTGGCCTAAAGTTCTAAACCTGGCCTAAGCCTAGTCTAAACCTAGTCTAAATCTAGTCTAAACCTGGTTTAAAGTTCTAAACCTGGCCTAAACCTGGTCTAAAGTTCTAAACCTGGCCTAAACCTGGTCTAAAGTTCTAAACCTGGACTAAACCTGGTCTAAACCTGGTCTAAACCTGGCCTAAAGTTCTAAACCTGGCCTAAACCTGGTCTAAAGTTCTAAACCTGGCCTAAACCTGGTCTAAAGTTCTTAACCTGGCCTAAACCTGGTCTAAAGTTCTAAACCTGGCCTAAACCTAGTCTAAATCTAGTCTAAACCTGGTGTAAAGTTCTTATCCTGGCCTAAACCTGGTCTAAAATTCTAAACCTGGCCTAAACCTGGTCTAAAGTTCTAAACCTGGACTAAACCTGGTCTAAAGTTCTAAACCTGGACTAAACCTGGTCTAAACCTGGTCTAAATGTGACCTAAACCTAGTCTAAACCTGGTCTATATGTAACCTAAACCTAGCCTAAACTTAGTCTAAACGTGACCTAAACCTGGTCTAGATCTGGTCTAAACCTGTTCTAAACCTGGCCTAAATCTCAAATTTGAAGGCTGTACTCATTATAAGATTTTGATAAATTCTCTGTCTTTTCTTCCTAAATTCCAACAATAG
The DNA here is from genome assembly GCA_900303255.1 of Lesueurigobius sanzi. Taxonomy (NCBI): domain Eukaryota; kingdom Metazoa; phylum Chordata; class Actinopteri; order Gobiiformes; family Gobiidae; genus Lesueurigobius; species Lesueurigobius sanzi. Next base: position 16,464 of record OMNZ01051159.1, read on the forward strand.
TGAATAATCGCGAATTTGCAATATTTTTCCCTCCAATAATCATCACAAATGTAGAATGGGGACCTGCCTAGTCAGCAGTGTGTCAAGAAAAGCATGATGTTGGTGATCCATTGCAAGAGAGGGATTAACAAGCTGGGTTCTGTTAAGATACAAACTATTTTCTACTATAGGGTTATCACCAGCTCAAACATCTGCCTAAATCCAGGCTGTTGTTGTGTTTTTTCGCTCTATGTATGTTTCTTGTTAGCTTTTCTGAACTAGCGGGAGTTCCACTTCGTCACGCTGTTTTTGGACATTAACCTTTGGCTCGACCTCGCCACATAAGCGTTTGGCAATTTCATATCTGGTATATAAATTCTTCAACATTTTTTGAGGCATTTCTCGAGGCATGAAAGTTCCCTCCGCAGGCCTCCCTCTCTCTTCCTTTCATTAAAATTTAAAAGACCTCTGGAGTTACATAAGGATATGCCCTGGGAACACGCAGACCTGGGTTGTGGGACTCACTTGGGACTGTCACGCTTGTCGGCGCGGACTCGGCGGGAAGAGGGGAGGACCGAACGAGAGGCGAGCGATGGGGCAGCTTAAGCGGCACATTTCAAATTTTAATAGCGGGACGGAGACGGGATAATGCCATGTGAGCCATCTTGTCATGTTGGATTCTGAATTGTGCCGAGTGCCAATTAGCCAGTGCTGAGGGGTCGTTTCGAAAAGATGAAAAGCCACCACCCACTTCTGTAAACTTACTCGCCCTTTGATGATGGTGCATGTCTGACTACTCCCCGACTGCGCTCCCCCCCCGACTGGATAAAAGTTCCCCTTTGACCCCCGCCCCATTCACCACCGGTTGACTTTATTAGCTACCATAAACATTTCATTGGAGGTCTTCGGGGAGTCGGCTCAGTGATGCGAGCTCCTCCAATGGCCTGTGTTTATTTTCTTTGCCTTCGCTACCTGTGCGGGAGTGGAGAGGAGAGGCAAAACACCGCTTTATCAACTTGTTATGTTTTAATTACGACGGATGTACAACGACGAATGGGTTTTTCCCAGAAGTCTGACCCTCTACATGAAATCTCGGCGAAATATCTAGTAGCCACCTTATCTCGACGCTGACACTGAAGTCTATAAACGTCGAAAAGCCAGTGTACAAATTACAGAGCTGTCTTGGGAGTTTCTCTTCTATCATTTATAGCCAGAAAATTAGAGCCAAATTGATATTATACTCATGGGGGTGGCGCGGATGACAGAGTAATTAAATGCATGGGTTTGAAAATTGTTCAAATACCACTTAATCATAGAGAGCGACGTGTGAACTGTGGTGCAAAACTTTGTACTTAAAAAAACTAAAAGTGCATGTTTTCTAACTTGGTGGTCCCTTTTTCAATGAGACCTCAAGCAAACTTTTACTTTTATGATCTTTTTACAGTGTTATAGGTCTGTTGACTGTGTTTTTGCTTGATTACAATTTTGAGTAATCCTTTGTTTACTTTGGTAATTACTTCTTCTGGTGCTGAATGGCTCTTATCTGTGTTTCCTGGATTTTATTCTATCACCACGTCATTCACTTCTTACTGTCTTTTCTTTAGCTATTAGTTCAGTTTTCAAATTTTTCATACAATATCCATGGAGATCTATAGTCCCACCTTCTCCCGGTGCCGGAAGTAAAAACCCCATTGGAAATCTCAATAGACCTTTCGAAAAATTCAAATACTAAGAGTTTAAAAGCACGACGGAGGCTAATCAGCTAATCGGGAGCATGTGCTAACTGTTGATCATAGCACGGATGTTTTACAAGAAAGAAAATACCAAATGCCACATCCTCGATCCGCCATCTTATCATGGTGGAGGGGTTTGAGCACCCGAATGATCCTAGGAGCTCTGTTGTCTGGGGCTTGGCTGGGTCTCCCATTGGAAAACAGGTCCTAGGTGACGGGTCGGACCAAGAGCGGTTCAGAAGGCCCTTATGAGGAGAGACCATCAAGGACTGGTCATGTTGTCCAGAGGAGCCATAAGGGACTGGTGCAGTGTGAGCTTGGACTGCTGTCCCCGCGCGACCTGGCAACGGATAAGCGGAACTTAACTTTTCTGTTTATAAGGTTTTGGATAAAACTTTATTACTAATTTATTCTTTTATGTCCATGAGTAACCACATAGCTGATTAGCATATAGTTTTATATTTCTTTTTAGGGGTGTCATGATTCTAAATTGTGGAGTCACGATGATTGAAGGAAAAAGTATTGCGATTTTACGCTTATTCTTGAATTAATGAAGAAAGTACAGAGAATTTGTCAAAATCTTGCAAAAAAGTACTGTCCAAACTTACACAAAAAAGAAGCAAGGCATTATACTGTATGTATATTTTTTATATTCTTTTTTATATTCTTTTAATTGTTGTTTTAGTTAAAAACCCATTGAACATTTAGCCTATGTTATTTTTTTAATTTGTGCATGCTATTGTCATACTCCACTGCTTTTACAGTGATGCACATGGTTCTTTCAGGACTTTGGCAACGTTCTGCCATTATCATGTAAGGATGGATTTGCTCTCTGCACATTGGATTATTTAACCTGACTTCATGTATTTTTGGTGGATTTAGAAAAACGATTTACCTCGAGTCCCAAAACTCTCACGAGTGACCTACCTTGAGCTTTTATAATCACGGTCATTGTAAAACCGGTTTATCTTGACAGCCCTAGTTCTTTTAAACAATGAATATTATAGGCAAAATTTCTTCAGTCTTCATCTGTACTCTGTAGTTGAAGTGTAGGACGTTTCGATCTTAGTCCAAAGATCGTCATCAGCTTAATAAAGACTTGAGCACGCTGTGGGACTCTATTAAGTATGAACAGGCTAGATGTTGGTACTTTTAGCACCAAGAGAGACTTAGAGGTTAACTCCTCCTGCTGGTTCCCTCTTAAGAGTCCCACAGCGTGCTCAAGTCTTTAGCAGCTGATGACGATCTTTGGTCTGTTTGTGTACAATGTTTTTGCCTATCGTAGAACTACAGTATTATTTACTATTATTATTCATGTAAAATATGCACGTTGCCTACAGAAGCCCCGGACGTGACGACATCGCGATCGCTCGTATGGGATCTTAACTTCCGGCAGCAGGGCAGGGCTTGTACTCTTGTTCTGTGGAGCTCCACGCTGGGATACCCCAAAGAAGCATCAATTATGCAGGATATGTCCACTTTTAGTTGTTTTAGCTCTGCACTGTGGTGTCGCTGAGGAGGAGCGGAGGCATGAATGTTTCATCGCCGCACAAGTTTATTTTTAATGCGCCGCGACAAAAAGACGAGTGAGATTTTGTGTTGCTTCATGTTGCTCTAACCTGATTAATGCCGCGGCCTAATTGTTAGCACACGCTGCAGAGAAATCCACAGGCAATTGTATTACTAGCTTGCTTTGGGTAACCGCAGAGACTTGGATAAAGATGTGTTGCTTTGCTTTTAATCTCTTCAAGATCTCCTTCTCAGTTGAAAATAAAGTCACACATGCTTGTCTTTTTGTCTCCACAGATGCCAGAGTACGCTCTCTAAATGGCCACTGGACGGAGCTTGGTGTTGAAGTGCTCGTTATTCCCAAAAGGATCCCTCTGCGCTGTGCTAAGAGTCCGCTAACGGCGAAGGGACCACAGGGAGCACCACCGTCACCCCGCCTCTGCCTCGCCGGAGACATGGGAGGCAGGACGTAATCGCCGAGAAGGAGCTAAACGAACGCCTAGGAATCTTACAAGCAACCCGTGAGCATTCGTGATCTCGAACAACCATGCGGACGTTACGTGCTGCAGCTGTTCTCGTGTCCAGTCTCCTCTGCTTCGTGGCGGCCAGCGAAGATGATGTCACGCCACGCATCAGTTTTCCTTACAGTGAGTGGTATTCATGCACCTGTATTCATTCCTTTTTATTTATTTATTTCATTTGAGCAGCATATCAACAGACAAGCTACAGAAAAGACAGAAAGAGAATACAGAGTTGATGCTCAAAGGGAGTAGGTAGAAGTTGAAGTCTGATGTGGTTTCAGGCAAAGTGTTATTTTTCATTCTGAAGGGGAATCCCAGCAGTGGACAATTTCTACATTTCCCTCTAGTTTTGTTCCTTAACATTTAACTTTTAACGTCAAAGTAAAATAAGACCACACTTTACGATGGTCAAGTCTGTTGGAAATTGTTATACGCTGTCATGGCTTTTCTCCGAATTCACTCTTGCAATGAAATCTCCTCTTCTTTAGTATCACCCAGAGACACCAAACTTTCCGGTCTTGTATGTACTTCAGTTTCAATATTAAATTCCTCGCCTGGTTTAAGCTTTGAACCTCAAAAACCAAGGTGTGATTAGATTTTTTACAGATTTGTTCAAAAACAAAAACAAGATGTCTAAAATCCCCTCACAAATATATCAACAAAAATAAAAGCATACATTTAGTTTAGTTTATTTATTTATTTTTCAAACATATACCTTTAGACAGCAAGAATCCTAATAATAATATAAGCAAGAAAAATAAAAACTATCCATTACATAAAGAACATTAAAATTACAAAACATGAGCAAAACATCAACTCAACATGCTTGAAAAGGAGTGGGCTGAAGTGTGACCTTATTAATTCCCACCCCTTTCACTTAAAATCGTATTTTCCGAACAAATGGCTAACTTCCTGTATACCTATATTATATTTAAACCTGGCTCTATTTATTATTTAAAATTCTGGCCATTTTCACACATAAAATGCCTTATTTTTATGTAAAGATACAGTTTTATCGTAGGCAAAGATTCTTCAGTCTTCATACTCTGTAGTTGAAGTGTTTCGATCTTAGTCTAAAGATCGTCCTCAGCTTAATAACGACTTGAGCACGCTTGTGGGTCTCCAGAGTAAACCAGAAGGAGGAGTTAACCTCTAAGTTCCTCCTGTCTTGGTGCTAAAGGTAGGAAAACATCTTAGGCGTGTTACCTCTCTATTGTCTCACCCTGGGCTAAGTTCTAAGTCTGTTGTCACTCCCCTATGGCTCTGCTGCGCCCAGTAGTCCAGGGTCATTAGCATGACAGTGGAGATGGTTTCACTCTACGGTTGTTATTGTCAATAGGTTTCTATCTCGGTATGTTGTCATTGATTGGATCCAACTCATACCGGAGTCCTCCAATGCGATTCATAGCTGGACTTTCTTTTTTTTTTGAACAAAATGGCCTCTTTGACACCTCTCTCAAACCGTCTACTTTCTACCATCTAGTTTCAGAATCTACTGTATCTCACAACACTACACTTTGCTGTTTAACAAAGGCGTACTCCAGCTATGTCCATTCATCCTCAGTTTGGACACTGCCGTACCATTTGGGGACCTCTTGTTTGGTAGTTTTGAAGTGGCCGGAAAATAACCCAATACTTTGAGCAAATGCAAGGTTTAGAATCAAAGCAGGCTGTAATTGAGCACTCTGAAAAGTTTGCCACAGATGAGCGCTGTTTACACATGTAGATGGAGCCAGAGGCAGATGGCGGGGCACTATATCCAACATATGGCAACATTTGTAAAATAAACAGCTTCGCAGGTAAACATTCATCCATCACTTGTCCATTTTAATCATGGTTTAGTACTTGAACCGTGTGATTAGACCCATTAGCCTCTTAGAAAAGCAATCAGTGTTGGGAAGAGTGTTGAAATACTGAACATATAAAACTCCTCCTACAGTACGTCATTGAATGGCAGCCGTGTGATTCCAGTGTGGGACAAATGAAAACTTGCCGCTGCAGGTTCTGGGATGCCACCACCACCAGAACATTTGTGCGTTCACAGAGGCCTGTCAGAGATCACAAGTGCCCGAGGGACCAGCTGGCAACTCGCAAACACCAACAGTAAAAACATCTCATAAATATGTGCAATTAAAAATCTGTCCCCCGGGGGTTTGCTTAAAGAATTAATCCTTCTATGTCCAAAATGTGAAGCCTGTGTTTTCGTCCTCAAGCTCAGACAGAGTGAGGCATGCTTAACATACCGACTGTAAAGTTATTTGGATGAGGAGACTTTTGACAAAAACTAGAGCTCGTACTTCTACGTCTCGTACTTCTATACCCACTTGTCTCGTCGTGCCTTTTCGTAACAACTGCACCTTTTGATACACTCCACATTTTATGCCCCAGTTATAAACTTAATGTGTGTTTTCACAAATCCGTCTGACCCCTTAGCACCTTACTTCATCGTTGCCTTTCATTACTTCGCACACAGTCGCTGCGCTCTGCAATAGCAACTGCGCGTTTAGCTTTTGTTATTGAGGGTTGTATTGTTGACTACTGGCCGCGCCGCTGACGACTTCATGTAATTGATTGATGCATTTTTGGCCACGTACGAACAAAGAGAATAAGGGAAGGAGTGTAGTTGGCAAGAGGAAAGTGTTGTTGGTGAAATTGGGTGGACTTAAGCTCGACTTATTTTGTGTTTTTCATTACGTCTCACGTGCACTAGGGCTGTGCAGTTAATTGAAATTTGATCACCATTTCCATTCTTGGGTCAAACGATCTCCAAATGTATAAAATCGCGTTGGAGCGATTCAGAGAAGGAGGACACAGCGGTTCAGAGAGTTTGAGCTGGCTATGGAAGGTGTAAGCTAAGTGGCCATTCAATTTAAATAAAGTGATTAGTGATCCGATCGCTGCCAAGGCGCGACTACCTCGTTCATTTGGTGAATATTTTGTGATGCAGAGACTAAAAGCTGGCAGTGGATCCAGCAGGGTCCTGCCGAGGGTGACCACACGTCCCTGTGATCCCGGGACAATCCCAGTTTTGAGCCCTCTGTCCCATGTCCCTGTGAAATGATCTGAAACCATTAATTTGTCCCAGTTTTACACAACCTCTGTTCCAGTTGTCCCAGTTTTTCACCAGTGCCATGTCCAAAGCCGCATATTTACTTGATATTTATTGACTTTTGACCAAGACATAAAATGTGACAACAAAATGCAGAAAGAAAAATTACAAAAAACGAAGAAAACACGGGAAAAATGATGAAAAAATTGGGAGAAAAAAGCAATAAAAAGATGACAAAAATCACAATAAAGAGACTATTCTTCCTGGGGACCATTCTCAAAAAAAGTAGCACAATACTTTTTGCATAGGGCTGGGCGATATGTTGATAAAAGTGGAATCGTGATCTGACCTCCATGATCTGCTTTTTTGGTGACATCATCGTATCGTGATTCAGTGGTTTTTATGCTTGACGCAGCTCTGCTTCTACTGGTTTAAACCAGAACTAAAGCAGCAGAAAACTAGGTCTAAACCAGGTCTAAAATCAAACACAGGGTTTCTGCGGGGCATTGAAAAGCATTAAAAGTCATTAAATGAATTGTGTCAAAAATAAGGCCTTAAATGTCATTAAAAAGCATTAAATAGACTTCAAACTGGCATAAAATCAACAGTTCTTGGAAAACAATGACATTGCTCACATAACATAACTCATTTTACAGCATAAGTTTGTCAAAAATACAAAAAAATTGGGTCTCGACGGGAGTTTTGGCAGAAATCATACTGAATTTCTGGTCAAAAGTTCTCATTTGTATCAACTTTTCTATTGAATAAGGAAATTAATATTAAATATGTTCTGATGCGGCGTTTGTGGCATTAAAAATGTAGTATTTGGGCATTAAAATGGTATTAAAAAGCGTTGAATTTGACTTGCCGCTACCTGTATCACTGACTGAATATGGATTAAACCAGGACTAAACCAAGAAATTAAACCGGACTAAAGCAGACGCTGAAATCAAGGTCTAAACCAGGACCAAACTAAAAAGGACTAAACCAGGGATAGAGCAAAATAATGATTATCCAGGGCTAAACCAGGACTAAACCCAAGGACTCAATCAGAAATAAACCAAGAGAAAACTGGGTCTTAATCAGGTCTAAACCTGGACAACATCACAGACTGAACCAGGATTAACCAGGACTAAACCATGAGGGAAACATGTCAAAACTCTGGACTGTAACAGGTCTTAACCAAGACTAAACCATTACAACATCAGGCTTAAACTCAAGAAGAAGCAGATGGCTTTAGCCGCCTTTAAAATACATTATACACACCAAAATTGTGATTTAAACTGAAGAAAATCGTGTTGAGATTTGGCCATATCGCCCCGCCCTGCTAGATACTAGATAAGAGTATACAAAATATTCACATCCCCTTCAACAATAAGAGCATTACACTTTCCATCACATTAAGTTGGTGCAACTTCATTCTCGATTATAGATGTTTTAAGATTTGATTTGACATCATGTTCCAGTATGAAATGGCTCTGTATATGAAGGTGTTTTTAAGCATTTGTTTTCGGAAAAGGAGAGGTAAAAGTAGTCTTACAGCCTCGTCTCGTGTTAAACCTCACCTGCATATGACAAACCTCCTCAATGTTCTGCCAATCCATCCGATAGTATAATCCAGATGACAAAAGCGAGAAGAAACGACTTAAGATGGAAGCAAAATTCCCCCCCTTTCAAAAAGCAATTTGGCCCTCCTTGCAACTATCAGTAATTCCTGCAAACATTTCCAAATTTTGACCTCCTCCAATGTAATGCCTATTGTTATTTTGCCAGTGGACCATCAAACCAACAGGAACAGGAGTAACCGGGGAGCAGCCATTATCGAACGGCTTTGTTGTCTAAAGTTATAGTCCAGTCTTTACTTTCATGCAAATGATCAAAACCTCCTATGAAGTTTTTGGGACGCAGCTGAAGACGAGAGGGACTGAAGTTTTGGAGCGAAGACCTTTTGCTCCACACGTTCTTTTTCCTGGAAAGGCTCCTCTTTGTCCCCCTCTACTCCTCGTCCTGTTCCTGCCTTCTTTCCTAATGAGCGCCCTAATCTCTTATGTGTAGTGAACAGAGGTTTTTGTGGTCCGTGCAGTGGGAGAGCTTGTCTGGTTTTCATTAGGGCTCTTGTGCAGGCAGGCAGCACAAAGGATCATGGGACTTGGAGCGTTTTGCATGGGTTAGGCACACTGTATATCACTGTTAGTTATCAGAAAGCTCTCGGGCAGGATGTTACTGTCCCTCTCCGGAGATGCAGCGATAGGAGGATTTATTTTTCTTCCCGGTTTTCAGCTGCAACACGATGTGGTCACTGGCAATGAGATGGATGTTCATAAGGTTTATGTACGAGTAGGTTTGGATGTTGGGCAAGCTGATGTAATCTCACTTTAATGCAAACAAAACAAAAGTGAATGTGCGCAGTGGATAGTGAAAGTAAGTCAAAACAAAGCAGTCCATTTAAATATACAGTATAAAAATAAGACTAAATAAATGATAAAAATCTACTTGTATCACTTCGATAGTTTAAACAAAACGTGACCGAGGGCTACACATCCCTTCAAATGTTCAAGTAAAAAAGTATATATTATTTTATTTCTATAGTCAGCAAAAGGGGTTGACAATCTCTGATTTCTTTTGGTGCGATGGTGCGAACATGAAGCATAGTCTTGGTCATCTCACATACAGTAAAGCTCCTAAAAAAAGATAATGCAATATGGCTTTGGCTGGTTACAGCGGCTCCCTCAGCTTCTGTTGAGTCTATGATGGATATTCAAATCCTGCTTCCTCTTGGGGACATTTTTAGTGAATTTGTGTTGGAGATTCTTTATTTATAAAGAGTAATAACTCATTTCAGCACATTTGAATAAACTGTTGCCCCAGTCAGATCAGTAGCTTATCTGTGCTGCTGCAGGCTCTGTGTGCTGTAGACAAACAATAGTTAACTGGGAAAAAGAATCTACAGGTGATTTTTCCATATCGGGCTGAAACCGATATTTGAAAAATACTGATATATCGGACCATCCCTGGTATATAACACGATCCGTTTTATACCATCCCTGGTATATAACACGATCTGTTTTATACCATCCCTGGTATATAACACGATCCGTTTTATACCATCCCTGGTATATAACACGATCCGTTTTATACCATCCCTGGTATATAACACGATCCGTTTTATACCATCCCTGGTATATAACACGATCTGTTTTATACCATCCCTGGTATATAACACGATCCGTTTTATACCATCCCTGGTATATAACACGATCCGTTTTATACCATCCCTGGTATATAACACGATCCGTTTTATACCATCCCTGGTATATAACACGATCCGTTTTATACCATCCCTGGTATATAACACGATCCGTTTTATACCATCCCTGGTATATAACACGATCCGTTTTATACCATCCCTGGTATATAACACGATCCGTTTTATACCATCCCTGGTATATAACACGATCTGTTTTTCCACAGGTTCAGCATCACTTGAGGACTCCTGTCACTTATGTAAGACATATTTAGTGGTAGTTATTCCTAAAACACACAGATGTGTCCTGATGCCCGCCATGGCAGCTCTGCAGAGCTGTCTGTGCTCCATCCTCGCATCGCCCTCTGCCATTTGTGTTTGGTTTACATTTGGCGATTATCGTGCGCTCTCTCTCATGCATACTAATCCGATGACCTTGGCAGTGCGTGGATCTCGGCTGCGGGACTGCAGAGGAGGCGCAGGGAGGAGCGTGGGGTCAGGTCCAAATACTCGTGAGGTTTTAGACACGCTCCGATGCCCACTTCCAAAAAAACACCAGCATAGACACGCCCCCTGAGCCCGAGAGGCGAGTGCTGCACGGCATCCAGCAGAGGTGGCACTCACAAGTGGCTGCATATAGCACCGTAACAGCCCCCACAATGGGCTGTAATTACCACACATCAGCTCCGTCTGTTTTCACGGCCCCTAATGGCTTCACCACTTGCACGCTCCAGGGATTGTACTGAAAAGTCCAATCTGAGCGATTTCAATCAGTAACATTTGATTTGAAGAAAATGGCAGGTAGCAAGAAGTTGGAGTGAAGCTGATAATTAAGACCGACAGAGAGGAATGTAGGGAACACAATGTAAGGCTAAAACGACGACGGATATGAGGACTTTCATGTAGTAGAAACACTGTAAGGCCCATTGTTTTAAGGCGAGACACTGCAGGTGGATCGGGGGGAAGCCTGTAAAGTTTGGAGTCTGCAGGAGCTACTAAGTCAGGGGTCGGGAACCTTTTTAGCCAAAAGAGCCAAAAAAGTCACATATATTAACAATTATTCCCGTGAGAGCCATACAATATTTTTTTCACTCTGAATACAACTAAATGTATGAATTTTTAAACAATATCAACAACTATGTAGTAATAAGTCTCAGAATGTATTCTTTTTTTTTTTTAGTAACATTGTTATACTGTAGTTATACAAGTTATCCAATACACACTCAGCGTGTAACCATTTAGTTATGGAATAATAAATATTATTAGGCCGTATTTATGATCTCTGTTTTTTTTTAAGGATAAAATTGGTAATGCTTTCCAATTTTCCAAAGCTACTTAATAATAAAATATGCCCCTGTGGTCACGATACTAAGCAAAATACAAAACTATGTTCCCCAATGTGAACAGCACTTGTTAAGTTGCACTTTGACGGCCACAGAGCAGCCTTTGGTGTTTGGACTGTTCCTGGACAACTTTATGTCTGTGATTAGTCGATGCTCACACGGGGAAGAATGGAAACTTATGACCAATATTGGATTTTATGCATTTGGACCATAATACGCACTGCTCTG
>OMNZ01051161.1:7655-25343 GCA_900303255.1 Lesueurigobius sanzi
TAGGCTCAAAGCGCTTTACATCATAAACCACTCACCCATTCACACTCTCATTCATACACCAGTGTAACCAGTGTATGCACACACTGGAGGCTGTAGCTGGTGAAGTGTGTTGCCCAAGGACAGTGTGTACCTGCGGGATTCTAACCCCTAACTGTCCGGTTACAAGACGACCAGCTCTACCATTTGTGCCACTGTTGCCCCTAATGCCCAGGTTCTAATTGAAAAAAACTTGCGAGCCTTATGCAGTTAATTGTTGAAGGCTTAGAGTTTAGATTTTAGGCCCGAACCTGATTTGAGTGTTCAGAGTTCTTCATTTAAGCGCTACGTTACAAATCTGCATCTATGATTGGCCCGATGTTTGCAGACGCTCCTCCTTTTGAAAGAAAGCAGGAGCGTCTGCCTGGCCAATCAACCCTCTCTCACTTGCTCCATCTCTCTCACTTCCCTCTCTCTCTACAGCTCACTTGAACTTGCCAGGTGGAGCTGGACTAGTCACAGTACATAGGGTCTTGAGGCAAGTACAATTCCCAAATAGATCACCTAAATACAGTACATTTTCAAAAGCAACATAATAGCAGCAGGTATGCATTATTCTTCTTTATGTCAGTGAACACTCATGCTTTGCAGGCCGGATTGAAGGGCCAGTTTGGTCTCTGGGTCTTAGGCCCCGTCCACACGAAGACAAACTCAGGCCTAAACGCAAAAGTATTATATCAAACCGGCTTATCATCCACATGAAGCCGGCGTTTTGGGGGAGTGTAAACAATAAACTTTGAAACTAGGTCCCAGAGAGGAAAGATTTCAAAACGCTGTTTTCGCGGTTCAGTTGTTACTGCCTCTCCGCAGCTTTCCTAAAATGATGACGTCACAGCGCCAGCGTTGTGTATGTTTTGCATAATCTACTGACCTTATAATGGCTTTATCAACCCAATCCAGCACTGTTCCTCTGCTTCACCGCAAGCCGCACAGGTGACACACAGAGCAAAGCCCCAAGGAAATACAGTATACTCCATTCTGTCTGTGTTTTTGTACTGACAGCTACATTCCGTTCACTGACAGTATTTCTGTTCTCGTCCTGTGAAATCTCAAACATAAATCCACTTCTTTGTTTCTTCTGTTAATTAAAAAATCCACGGAATAGTTTCATATCACCGTGATGGGTCTGTTTACATTAGAAAAAGTTGACTGCGCATGTGCGTGTTGCTCTGCTTTGGGAGGCGTCCTGTAGTGGTGTCACAGTGCCACACACAGGCCTGGCAGCTGTACTACAGCGTTTCAACACACATGAGTAGATCCATGTGGATGCCCACCTTTACTGAACGGGCTCCATGTTTACAGAGAGTGTTTTTGAAATAATATGCGTTTTGTCTTCGTGTGGATATGGCCTTAGTTTGCCCATCTTTGATCTAAACCTTTCTCAGATTCAGATGCATTAAAGATTGGAACAAACTCCCACACAGTCTTAAACTTTCCTCTGATCTGAAGAATTTCTCTCACAATGTCAGAAAAGTGCTATGAAAACCAGCAGTGTCAGCACTGGTAATGGTGTGTTTGTGTATATGTATGAACACATGCACAGTATATTGTATTTACTCACCTGCTCAGGGACTTCAGATGGAAACTATCTTAAACTGTAATCTGATGTAAAACAATGTTTTTGTACGTTGCCCCTGTAAATTAAACTATTACACTAAACTAAACCAAGTGTAAGGGAGGGGTAAGCCCCCCTTTTGGTGCAACTGGTAAGTCTGGCAACAACAACACAAAGGCAGGGAGAGTGTAAAAATACATATAACAATTTATTTTGACTTTTTTTTTTAATTGTTCAGAAGACTGGTGGTCAAGACATGAAAATAAAGTTGGTTAAACTGGCCTAAAGTGTGTTTGTAACATTAGTTCACACAAACAAGATAAATGCAGCTACACACCACAAGGCTAAAAAACTATAAACACGGCCATCACACCAAATCATTAATTACCAAGTTTAAGGGTCGAGTGGAGAGCAAGAGCACCAAAAGAGAGCACAAAAGTCAACAATGGTCTACTTAGCGTCTTAACTTGCTAAATGCCGACAAACAGGCCCCTGGTCATGGGGCAGACAGCATACACCAGTGCCAGCACACGCAGCAACACCCAACACCAGTGACGGCCCTGAGCAGGACAACAGCACATCTGGCTGCACACCTAAAGGCTGCTTTATGGTCGTGCGGCTGGCCCCGCCCACCGTCATGTCGTACGCCTGGAGGGGGGTTGAACCATTGTTATCTGTTGCACATGGATCAACCAATCACAGAGTTGCACTCTCCGGCACTTTTCCGTGTAGTGACATTTGGGAGGAGGTGCATGTCTCTGTTTCTTCTCCGTATCTGTAGCTCCCGTGAGCTCACTGATTGGCTGCCAGGTACGTTCTCTGCTGATGGGAGGAGTTAACGGACGACCATAAACCAGCCTCTAGACTAATCCCAGTGATAAGAAAAAAGAACTAGCAGGAAGGGTGCGAAAGAGTAGGATTTAAGAGTGATTGCCTGAAAGCATTATTTTAGGCTTCCCGGTTACATCCAAGTTTACCTGTTTGTCTGACATAAAAGAAGAAGATGGTAGACCTCCTCTTCCCCCTCTCCACACAGAGATGTGATGTGATGTCTGCTAGCATCACTATCAGACCTGGCAGCTCTCCGCCTGTGAGCCTGATTAGCACACAACACACAATCTCCACAAAATCACACAGATGTTCCCGGTCCGCGTCATCTGCTGAAGGCCTATTACTGCCACAACCACATCTGCACAAACATCAGAGAGTTTACTCACAGTGGCCATCCAGGACGCACATGTGTTTGCACCTAATGCTATTTACTGCAAGCATGTGTAAACTAGCATGTATGGCTAACAAAACATGCTGGTAAACAAACAGGAGTGGAGGACGCGCCCTAAACAGTGACGTCGCGGGGTAAACAAACTAGCGTGAGGGTGGGGGCATACGGCTGTGTTTGGTGGACACCCAGGTCTGTATACACTCCCCAGGCCGTGTTTAGGAGCCACGCTCTCTCCGTCTGTTTGGAAGAAGGACATTTCTGCGGTTTGGTTGAAGCGCTGGAGGAAGCAGAACTGACTGAGGGTGTAAAGGTCAGCTACGGTGCAAAGGTCAATCTCCTGGGCAAGGACCGAAGGACAGAAGTAGATCTGGGACCAGTGCTTGGTTTGACGCTGCAGGTGAATAGCAAAACATGTACATTGGGTGATATCAATTTGAAACTTAAATTTAGGTTTTCATTTAAAAATAGCGCTTTTTAAGTAATAATAAAAATGTATATTGTTGGTGATGTCATCTGATGGTTATTGGGCTGCAGTCGGCACCAGTAACTGATGGTTATTGGGCTGCAGTCGGCACCAGTAACTGATGGTTATTGGGCTGCAGTCGGCACCAGTAACACCAGTAACTGCCTTAATTTGGGTCGAGAATCGTCAGCTCAGACCGGCTCAGAGCTGGGGACATTTTTTTTGACTTTTTTTGTTCCATAATCCTCAGGATCTTTTAAGAAACTGTACTGCGTCCCACCTCAGCAGCGATGGTGTGAGAGGCTCTGCTTATGCAGCTTGTTTTGCCTTTGCCATCAGAACATAATGTGAAAATGTCACTGAATCCACATTTTTGCACAGATTTGGCCTTTTAAAAGCATGCGGCCCTTAACTTTTAATCAGCTGCAAAACTATTTCTATTTCAGTTTAATTGTTGTTTTCAATAAATATTGAAAATATGTTGTTTTTTTTGTCTCACTCCCATTTCTTCTTGTTACATACTGAAACTCTACTTGGAACCTTATTAGGATCTAATGCACAATGTGAATTTTTGCCATTTTTCAACTGGTCTTATATGTTTGTTAGGGACTATATTTTTATCTTTAAAATGCAGTATTTTACATTATACATCAGAAATGAAATTCTTATTTGCGTTATGGCTTGTCATACTGGGTTGAGACCCCACCAGCCACTATGAAAACCACAATAGCGCATCAGAAATACGAAGTATATAAACTGCATCATAAAGCATATTTAATGAGTCCACTATAGTAAATGGCATGTACAGTATATTTGCCCTGGTATCAAATGCACATTTCTGCCAAGTTCTCCCTGTTATGAAGACAGCACACGGACACATAAAGAACTCAAATGTTCTCCATATTTCCCTGAAGGCTGATAATAAGTCGACTCCCTCTCCGTCAGTGTCGGCCGCCGCATGTGCGTCCAGTTACGAGAGTTTTACGAGCTTGCTAGCATACCTGCGCCTATCTGGCTAAGCAAAACAATCGACGGCAACTCTGGAAAAGACGTCTTGACAAATTGCGTCTGTTGCGGTAACGGTGAGCCGAATTATCCGGGGCCGTTCTTCATGCCGCGGCCTTTGATGTGCAGAGTAGGGGAGTGTGCGGAGGAGAGGTTAAGAGTGGGATTACATCTGATGAAGTCAAATGGCTCTAAGCCCTGTCATAGACTAACTAAAGCAGAGATGTTCCGCTCCGGTATGTGCAGCGCTGCAGAATAAACACGCTGAAGAATGCGAAGGTGCCGAGCGGCGAGCCAAGAGCTGACCCTGGCTTTGGTTCAAGCTTTTGGACGCATCATTCCAAATAGTTATTGACCGTATCACAATTATCATTCATTTGAAGGTCAGTAGCCATAATAACTGGAGACACAGGCAAAACTCATTTTCAGTTTTCGGGACGGTTAATTGCTTATTATTTATCATTAGCAAAGGTTTATGTTTCATGTTGCACGAGTACACCGAAGAAAATTCCTACTCGTGAAACCTTTCATTGACAATGGCAATAAAATCTATTCTGATTCATACTTGGATTAATACTCATACAGTATACTGTATATATTACATTACGGCTTTGCAGAGTGTCACACAGGTGTGGTTGTAGATGTGCAGGTGTGGCTTATACCTTATACATTATAGCACAAGGGAGTAACATCTTATCCTGTGGACCTGTGCATTATTGAGTGATATTCAGGGCCTTTTTGTAATTAAAAATATTTCCATTTTAACAAAGTACCTTGTAATTCTGATCAGTCCACTAAAAGCTCATTTTGATAACCATTGTTCAAACCACTCACATACAGGAGCAACGAAAAGGTTAACGCCCCCTTTTCGGTGAGTGCAGAGGCCCAGTCCATTGAGATGAATGGGGAAACATCGACTGAGATCTTCACATTTACGTCTGAAAAGTAACAATTTATGCATTTTGTATATTTGTCTGATATAAGAGGTAAGTAAATCAAGAGATTTTTTTTGCTGTAGAAGATTCACAGAGCGGACAGTTGATGTTTTAAAGTGGGCTAAAGTTAGCAGTAAGTTAGCATGTTCGGACTTCAATATAAAGTGTTTCAATGTGTTCAGTGTTCAATATAAAGTTTAGCCGTTCATAGGTCAAAAACGAAGCAATGTTGAGATATAAGAAGCTGCAAAATGACTATGGGCATTTGAATTTGATCTTGGATTTGATCCAATTTGATAAAATAAAGCCACAATGAATGGCTAAACATAAACGGGATGTAAATGAGCCCTATTGTCTCTCCCAGCAGCAAAGAGAGGTGAGAAGTTCTCAATCTTTACAGGCAGATTTCTCAGCTTTGAGGATCCCCATGTGTTACACATAATTGGAAAGCTTGGAGACTACACTTTCAGAATCTGGGAATAACTCAAAATGCCCCAAAATTGACCATTTTGTGATGCCCCATCACATATAAGCTTTCACCTGGAAACAAATAAATCACCTAATGTTTTAACAATAAGGAGTGTAATTTCCCCATAGAACTACTGTATAAGGGAAATTGTACCTTCAATGAACATTTTCTCATAAAGCACTTTCCAGTCTTGGACTTTAAAAGTGTCTGAAGGTTTGTTCAGGATTTTTTTTTTAAATTCCTAGCCTGATTTTTTTAGTTTTTAACCCCAGAAAACTATGCAAAATAATGTTGGGGTGGTCACTTTTCGTAGAAGGACGGCTGGCCCGATGGGGAGTGTTCCTGAAGCAGGGGTCCCCACACTGGCACCCAACTCTCACTTGTAGGCTCCAAGCGCCACACCCTGCTAAACCTTCTCCGTCGGAGGGCTAAGCCAAGTGAGGGTAGCTGGGCTTAGAGGAACCGTCCTCTCCCATTGATAGGGAGCAACAATATGGCCACACAGCTGAAGGAAAACCCCTTGAACCAGTCGGAAGAGGATTCGGGACTCACTGACTCCTCCCGAAGAGAACCATGGATACTCAAGGAAATACTGAGCGCCAGCTAATTGCAATCACAACAAGACGCACGAGAGGGAGACAAAGAAGAAGATGGAGCAACGACATCCAAGACCTAAACATAGCTATGGAGGTGCACGACCTTGGCGACATCGGAGCCAGTGGACGAAGCTGTTCGAGAGAGCCATAGTACCTGACCCTCAGAAATGAGGATGGGAGCAGGCAAGGCAAGCTTATTCACAAATTATACATCAACAAAATAAAACCATACATTTAAACCTGGATCTCTCCATTATTTAGATTTTGGCCATTTTTATCAAAACAAATTGACAGAAAAGGGCCAAAACAGTTTTCCGTCATATTTATGTACGTAATATTTATGTATGTACTGTATGTAATATACAGCAAAGGTTTCATATTGATATCACTCACATGTTGTTTTCCACCTGCAGCTGTACTTAATAAGAAAATAATACATAAAGGCAGAAAACAAATTCCATTTTGCTGTGAGTAAGTTGTTTTTGTTATTTTAAACACAAAAAGTTGTATTCCATTGGCAACATTTTTAATTGTCAGAATAACTCCAAGTTAAAGAGCAACACCCAAACCTGTTTTTGCTGATAACCTGTCTAAATAATGTGTATACATTACTACATACACAAGCATACACATGATATATGTATTTATCAGGCATTGATAAGAACAAATAAAGAACCATATCAACAAGAGACATTGATGATAAAATATGATCAATTCCCATCTCTATTTTTCATTTAAGAATTCATGGTTCTCAGAGGGAAAAAGTGGCGCCCTCTTCAGGTCGGTGGAGAGTCTTCAAATGGAGCTGGAGGTGTCCTCCGTGAGGGACAGACAGATCATCACTCTCTGCAGGACTGTCCTACTCTCACATGGTGACCATGACCAGGTTTAGACCAGGTCTAGACCTGGTTTAGACTTGGTTCCTATTCCCATGGACCAGGTTTAGACCTGGTTCCTACTCTCACCTATAGACCTGGGTTAGACCTGGTTAAAGGCCTATCTCACCGGCGGGGACCTCTCAGAGACTCGGAGACTTCCCAGAGACCAAAGGGCCCATCTCACCTCCGATTGAGACTAGTTCAAAACCTGGGGTAGATTTGAGTCTCCGAGACATCTCTGCGAAGTCTCCTAGTCCCCAGGAGGCCTCCAGGGAGTTGTGGGAAATTCAAACATGTTGGAATTTTTTCGAGACCAGTTGGAGACTTTTTCCAAGTCTCCATCAGGTCTCGGGGAGGTCTCAATTAAGTTGCGGAGATGTCTCTGATACTTCTCAGAGACCTTGTTGGCGCGTCTCCCCGGTCACATTTAAAATAAGTCTTCACAAAGTCTTCGCAAACCTCCAATTAGTCTCCCCCAACTCCCTGGAGCCCAGGAGACTTCGCAGAGACGTCTTGGAGACTCAAGCCCCTGTGAGAACTAGTCTCCAGGCCGGTGAGATAGGCCCTTTAGACCAGAGGGCTGTTTCAGAAAGCTGGCTTACTCCATAAGCTAGGCTTATTTAGCCGAATCTGGCTTATTTTGTTGTCATTTCGGTTTCATAAACCAGGCTCACTCTGAGTCTGTCTCAGTTACTATGGAAATGTCTTATGGCTTAGTTTGACTTTTATCACACACTGAGGATAAAAACACATTTATTACTGACACTAATGTTTTAGTAAACATGATGGTTTGTTGATAGACTCATTATCATCATTAATCATCCATATAATGAATATGTAGCCTATATACTGTATATTTTGTTAGTATTTTTCATTGGTTCTATTATTACTGTATTAAGCACAAAACAGAAAACTTTCTGACACGAGGAGCACGTTAATGTCTGGGTCAGACTGGGTCAGTCTGGGTCAGTTTGGGTCAGATGGAAACACACCTACAATGAGCATCGCGTGGTAACATTATAAAGTTCGCCTCACATCACTTTTTTCACCTCTCACCTATGGACCAGGTTTAGTTCCTAGTCTCACCTATGGACCAGGTTTAGTTCCTAGTCTCACCTATGGACCAGGTTTAGTTCCTACTCTCACCTATGGACCAGGTTTAGTTCCTAGTCTCACCTATGGATCAGGTTTAAACCTAGTTCCTACTCTCTCCTATGGTCATGAGATTTGGGTCATGATGAGTTATGGGTCATGACTGAAAGGACAAGATCCTGGATACAGCCTTGTAAATGGGTTTCCTCCACAGGGTGGAGCGAGCTGAGCACACCCTTAACCTGTTAAAGGGCGCCCATGCAACGTGGAAACACCACGTCTTTTGGTAGCGCCCTGTAAACACCACAGCATGCAGCCTCATAGTCTTCATAGGTCTGTCCTTTTCCCATCTTTTCAACTATACATAAGTCAATTTGAGATACAACAACACAGTGCAATGGCCACAAGCTTTTATCAAGCCTTAAAACAAATAAACTAAATAACTTTACCTACGAGTGACATCTTGTTATGGTCAAAAACAGCACACAGCCCAATGTGTTAGGGCTCATTCTGTCCGTATCCGCCTGTTGGATGGATAACTCTGAATGTGTGGACTGTAAGGCACTGGGTCATATTTGCAGTTATCATCCTGGAATGTCAGTCAGAACATCACTAGAGCCAGAATGAATATTCAGGAGGAACTTATGGGGCAGACTTCAGTTGACTAAACCCCACTGGAGGCAATGATGAGGACACCAGGCTGCATTTCAACTTCTTGTATTGAACATCAGCAGCCTGACCGGTAAGTGGCTACAGACTGGGTGAGGAGCTCAGTCACACAGGAGAAGCTGGGAGTAGAGCCACTGCTCCTTCACTAGGAGAGGAGCTTATGATGTGAATAGAAAGTTAACCAACAGTGAAGTTAATACAGATGAAATTAACATGTAACAACATGAGAGAGCGGCCTTGGTCCTGGAGGAGGATGTTCTTGTGTTGTCTCTCACTGGTCAGGTGCACTCCTCATGCTCCACACATGACCAGCCTTCATGTAAGCACCCAATGAAGCACAGGCTGTGAGCTCACTCTTGATCAGGAGTAACTAGTGATGGGACTTTCCTGAGTCAGCACTTTTCAACACTTCTTTGATGCAAAATGTTCAAACAACTCAAGAAACAGTCCACGAGCAGTCATTTTAGCTCAAAGATATAAGGCACTTTCACATCTTTACCTTAATTGTGGCAAGTTTTATTTACATAACACACTTGTCAAAGATCAAAATTAATCTCGCTGCAAGGGCCTAAGGTTTAAGTTGATGCTTTGATTGCTTTGATACTGTAGAATCTGGGATATGTCAACATCAGAATCAGAATAGAATTTATGGCAATGAAAGGTTTCACAGACTAGGAATTTTCTTCAGTTTGACGCATGCAACATAAAGTTGTGCTAATGATAAATAATAACCTATGAAAAAAAAATATATAAGAATTATAATACTATAAGGCTTGCATAAAAATAGAATAAGATTTTTAAAAATCTAATAAAACAGCAAATTAGCATGACACAAGGACAGCAGCGTAAATGGTGAGTTTACAGATGAGTGTGGACATACCACATGGAACAGGTTATTCAGTTTACATTAGTTACAGTTACAAGTCAAAAACTACAAAATAAACAATAAACAGTAGTTGAATGTAGGTTCAAGGTTCAACCATTTGAAGATTACTTCCTTCAAATGGTTTGGTGCAGCTTTGTGCTGTCTGGTTCCACTTTCAGTTGTTTATGTTGTGAAAAACCATTATCAGGTTCCATTTGTTAGACTCAAAACATGCAGCTCTTTCTTCATTGAATTGAACTGTGGCAGATACAGCTGTTATCAAGTCCAATAGGGCTGTCACTAACGATTATTTTAATTATCGATTAGTCATCGATTATTTTGTCGATTAGTCGACTAATCTAACAATTATTTTTATTTTAGCTATAAATAACTCAAACTGCTGTACATGTTAAAACTGAGCCTCATAAGTCCATTATTGACCTTAATCAAAGAGCCAATGGTACATTTATATTTAAAAAACACTATAACTAACTTAAAGAATGTTAACACAAAGTGTTACAATACAAAATGAACCAAAACAAAGTGCAAACTGAAACAAAATAATCAGTAAATAACCCTATTTTGGTGATATGCTTTAGTTCTTTGTAGTAATTTTATGACCTCTAAACAAACGATACGTTGCCAAACACTGCTTTGGAAGAAGTAAAACTAAATACGTTTCAGAAAAGCTACAAAAATTATGCATTATCTGCATGTGTGTGATGTTGACATGCTAAGTTTACCTCGTGGTTTTTTCTGTGGACGCAGCGACTGCAGGAGCTACCGCTGCCTTGATGCACACAGCTACATCTGAATCATTTAGCAGCTTTATTTATTTATTTTCTGTCAAATATGCTTTGGATTGTTCTGTTCGGGCGGCCGTTCAGGAGCAGTAGTTCAGGAGCAGCTGCTCCTGCCGCTGTGCGCTCTGCTCTGCCTGACCTGTGGCTTTAGCGTCTTCTTCTCCCTCTGGGTGAAGTGAAAGCTTGAAAACACTGCCCCTCGAAGTTCCTGTTAGGCTTTGCGGGGCAAGAAACATTTCACCGCGGCCAGAAAAATGACTCAATGACGTTCTAGGAGTAAAAATGCACGTAATGAAAAAACTTTGTCGACAAATCGCAACAGCCCTAAAGTCCAACATATGTATGTATCAATGTGTGGATTCACAATATACAGTAGCATGATACAATATACAGTATCATGATACAATACACGATGATGATGAGGGATGTGTTCAACACAAACAACCAGCACAACTGGTACTGATCCATCTCCTCAGGAGCATCTCATCAGCAGCGTGTTATTATTGTTATAAATGACATTCAAAGTAGTGATTTCATGTTGTACTTATGTTCTACAGACCAACAGTGTCATGTTCAACTTCGATCATAAAGTGATATTTCTAACTTCAGTCTAATTTAGTGCAAATACTGCAAATATAGTGAAGTATGTTGGATGACCGTGTTCATAAAGGATGCTCAAAGACCTGTGTATTCTGAGGCTCTGACATGTTCACTCACAGAAATACTTGCTTTTAATTCATTAACTAAGCATTTTCAGTAGGGGAGGTATTATATTGTATTTTGCTGTTTGTACAAAATATTTTGAGAAATGTACTTAAAACTTTTGGAAATATCAGTTCTGATCTGAGAAATGTGCCAAAACGCCTGGGAAAAACTGTAAAAAGAAGAGTCTCTATTGCACCTTTTTGCAGACAGCATCAGTGTTATTAAAGTAATACAATTGTAGAAAATGAAATGGTTAAGTGTGGTGCAAATACTTGTAAAACGTATGAAGTATAAATACTTAATTCCTTGAGAGATAAACCATGGACATGCAAATGCATATGGCCTTTTAGAAAGCCACAATAAAACATGTAAAGCATCATTCTGGTCACTTTGAGTTTACAGCCCCAGCTCTGACCATTTGAATAAGATATGGAGCTGACTGCTCCATGATCAGCAGATGGTTCACAGCTGCACTCACTTCTGCAAATATAACCAAACAAATGACTATTATTATAATTATCCGTGTCATAGCAAGTAATCAGGCCTCAGCCCATAGGCAGCACAATTATACACCCATATTATCCAACATCCATGTTCATAAACATCAGGTCTGATTACTACATCATAACAGGGAGCATGTACTATAGGACTCATGTGCTCATGTTGGTCAGAGGTGACTTCAGCTAGTCACGGAAGGAGACGCAGGTGCACCACACTGGACATGTCCTCTGCATCTGACCCATCCAGTCCAAGTACTTCAATTCATTACTTCAGTAAAAGTACATATAGTACTATTACTGCAATGAAAGTGAAAGTTTCCCAGTGAAAATTTGACTCAACTCAAAGTAAATAAGTATTTGCATTATAAAGCACTTAAGTATTCAAAATAAAGTTTGATGGTCCTGTAGTATGTGTCCAGCTTGTATGCCAGTATGTGTCCAACTAACTCTAGGGGAGAGGAACAGTTTTGGAAAGAAATTTCCAAATGAGAAAAAAGAAAATGTCTAAATGTTTTCCCTGATCATTATTTGATAGTGATTGGATTCACAAAGCTGCCATATTATTGTTCTGCTGGCCACATGTTTTTTATATTGTCACCACTTTTGGACACCTTTATGAGACAATAATTCGGGTCCGACACGGAGCAGAAGACGGTCAGATGCAAACTATGCTACAAGACTGTTAACACAACAAACCTC
The DNA here is from genome assembly GCA_900303255.1 of Lesueurigobius sanzi. NCBI lineage: Eukaryota > Metazoa > Chordata > Actinopteri > Gobiiformes > Gobiidae > Lesueurigobius > Lesueurigobius sanzi. Next base: position 20,148 of record OMNZ01051161.1, read on the forward strand.
TTCTATAAGGTCCACTAAAAAGAATACACGAGAATCCAAAAAGTGTGAGGTAAAGCAAGTTGTGGAACAGCCGGGGCAAAAGAAAAGAAAAACTATAGCCAGTCGAAGATAATTAAAGGAGTCTTTCGCACACGGCGCGCTGTATGAGAAAACATCCCAGCGCTGTAAACAAATAACATGTGCCGAGCTGTCTCGCTTATATGAGGCATGGCAGAGAAGGATGTTCATGTGGTGCATTATGAATTTGACCTCTGACCTGTGGATGAGCAGAGCTACGCAGCCCTACATGCGCGTAACCATTCATTTCATCAGCAAAGACTGCACCCTCTGCGCTCGCCGTTTAAAGTTGGAAAAAAGTAAGCAATGATATGTTTTGTCAAACTGTTCAGAGAATAACTGAAAACATACTTTATTATGGTATATTGAGATATATATCTATATCGTGAAATAAAATAGTCCATATCGTAATATAAGATTTTTTCCATATCGCCCAGCCCTAACATTGTAAACCACTGGGTCCTCACTTTCTCTCTATAGAAAAGTACACTGTCCAGTGAAAGAACAAGCTCATGCACCATCTCCTCCATGTTGTACAGTGTATCATGCAAACCAGTGGAGACAGTACAGTTCAATTTGTAAATGTCAAACACATAATAAACATACAATAAACAGAGTGCGGTAGTTTGGTCTGGCCTCACAGCTCAGGTTTATTCAGAGCAGACATCTGAACATTTGGGAACAATACAAACACACTGCGAACATTTAGCTCCCTCTACAAGGAATCCATTACAGCCCAGTGAATGGAAACAGGTGGTAGCAGCAGCTCCTGTCCACTGTCCCCCAGCCCACTACACTGGCCATAAAGCACTTTTACATTATTTTATATCTATGGACAAGAAAACATTAGTATTTTTACTTCATTAACAGCTTCATCATCATCATCCTTCTTTATCTGAGCAGTCGGGTTTTCAAGCAGAGCTGTATAACAGTTTAAAAAGCGCCCAAAAAGGAGTAGGATGTAGTAAAAACCAGGCTAATAATGCTGATAACAAAATAAGTGTCCATTCATCAATAAAAAAACTGTATAATATATATTATATATATATATATATATATAATAGGGGTGTTAAAAAATAATGGATTTGGCGATATATTGCGATATTACGCTGCACGATTCTTGTATCAATTCAAAATGCGTCCAAAATGATTTTTTTTTGTATTTTTAGGCGAAATTTCATTACAGCGTCTTGCTTTGGTGCTGCACTTTTACTCCTGCCCACTTGTTGGCAGCGCACCGTCCAGCCCGCCAGAGTAACAATAGCATCTGGCTTGTTTACACTGTTGTCTCGCAGAAGTTTAGAGCGCAGTACCGCATAGCGAAAGTTTTCTAACAAGGCAGAGAAGGATTTATGGGACGCTCCGACTAAAGTACATTTAAAACTCTGAATTTCAACTCGCTCTTATTTACAACACACAAACCAGCGCAATGGATATATCTTTGTAGCATTTAGCAGTAACAATGGCGGGTATTAACAAAAACGACACACTGGTTAAACTTTGTGTCATAGTCGTATGAAGTAGAGGGGAAGATAGCGCCCTGTGTCCTTGTGTGTGTGCTAAAACGATGAGACACACAAACACGCTGTGGAGGAGCCAATATTTCAACAGTTTCTGTGTAGGAAATAAATCATTATTGGCCAACAAGAGCAACTATACAGTATATTAAATAAATATTAAAACACATGTGTCCCCAGCTCGTTTATTCATTTCATTTACTAGTCTACCACGGGGGAAATTCTTTTGGAAAAGGGAAGCTGTTAAAGTTACACAATCACAACACTCAAGTCCACATTAATTCCCTTGTGGATCAATAAAGTCTGTCCAAGTCTAATGAAAACCATAAAACGGCCTAGAACTGGAGTTCTCACTGTTCTGACACTTAGATAAATAAAATCAAACACATTTTGTTATGAAGATTTATTAGTTTACTGATAGATTGTTTTGAAAGTCCTTAAAAAAAATCGCAATAGTCATCTAATGCACAATTGGGATATATCGGGATCATATCGTATCGTGACCTATGAATCGTGATATGAATTGCATCGTCAGGTACAAGGCAATACACACCCTAATATATATATATAATATGTATATATTAGTGCTGTGCTGTACAGTGAAACACGTTTGAAATCACATATGGACTTATCAGGACTTTCAAGGTTTTACTTTCACCACATCAGGGAAAACAATGTATGTCAAACTAAACGGGAGTTTGGGGCTAAAGTGGCCCTCATTGACCCATGTTGGAGCCACAGTGGCCCTCATTGGCCCATGCAGCACAAGCTGCTTTCCATATCTTTTTCTCTCCCTCTGTCTTCAGATTATTAGATCCTGATAGATCTGTGTCTGGTTCATTATTTTCATCAGTAGGCCGTAGCCTGTCAGCACTTATCGCATAGAGCCTTAAAGCGACAGGCACATGATACTAAAACTAAGCACAATATAAAAAAATACCCTTAAACTGGATATTCACAGGCACTGCCAACTCAGAGTCAGGTTAATGGGTAATTATGCATTTTTGCGCTGAATGCAATAATGTCATAAATAGTGTTCTATATAACCCGACTGTAAACACTGTGTGAATGTTAGTGTGAAATATAACACGTTGTTTTCAATAAAAAAAGAAAAAGCATTTGCACAAAGCAAACCTATTCACTTTTCCATGTTGATTATAGTATTAAATTCATAATTCAAGGGAGCAAGCATGTGAGTGAAGTGTACTTCTACCAAGTGCACTTCATAGAGGACCGCAGGTGCTTGAGGGACCATCATGGAAGGACAAGCCCCTACATTCATGTACCACCGGAACATAACTGAAGAAATCCTATCAAGGGCTCGACAGAGCTGGACGGAAGGATAGCACAGAGGCACTAATCATGGCAGCACAGGAGCAGGCCTTGAGCACCAGAGCAATAGAGGCTCAGATCTACCACACCAGACAAGACTCCAGGTGTAGGCTGTGCAAAGAGGCCCCTGAGACAATCCAGCACATAACTGCTGGGTGTAAGAAGCTGCAAGGAAAGCATACATGGAACACCATAACCAAGTGGCTGGCAGAGTATGGGCTGGACACCTCAAAGTCATAATGGGAAAGGCTTGTCATTCTTACCTTCACGGGTTACATGATTTTACATGTTTCAAATCGCAAATTTATGTTCACTATAAATTAAATGTGCAAGTGGCTCAACTGCTGGCATGAATGAGCTTCACTCAACACTGAAGGAGAAGTCATGCCCCCTTTTTATTGAAAAATAATGTTATAGTGAAAATGTATATTTAGTGTGGAACCTGTGCCTGCTGAGTTGAACAAAACACTGCATTTCTTGCAGGAATGAAGGAGACAGCATGACTGTGGGCTACTTTGATATTTTGCAATACCTCAAAGTAGTAGAGCATGTAATTGTTCTACCTGACCACTACACGCCGATCAAGTGAAATTTCCACAACACCCCTGATGATTTCTTGTGGCACCATAAGATTCCATGGCACCCTGGTTGGGAAATACTGCTACATGGCACATTTGTAAAGTGTAGAGTAGAGTTTATCAGTTCCTCAGTGTTTCCTGACTGCAGAGCTCCAGATAGAAGCCTGTGTGTCCTCTTCCTCATGTTGACATGTACAGACACCACTCTGAAGAGCTACATGAGGATCTGCCCTTAAGATAATTCACCTTCAAACTTTTATTGTAAATTACTGACATATGGAAATAAGAAGTGTAAAAATGACCAAACAAAACAAAATCTGAAGTGTATATATATATATATATATATATATATATTACAGTATACTGTATATATTAGTGCTCAGCATAAATGAGTGCATCCCCTTTAAAAAGTAGCATTTTAAACAATATTTTAATATACAATATTTTCTGCTCCCAATTTATATTTAGATTTAGATATATCCTGTAATCTGAAGTTATCCCTAGCGAAACCACTGCACCACAGTGAAGTTTCAGGCTTCAGGGCTTAAGAATAAAATAAAGGATGACATTAGGCAGTCACTACCAATGCACAAGATCACAGCCTGAAAACCATAGCAACGGCTACATGCCTGCACCAGATATAGTTGTGGCCAAAGGTTTACATTCTGTCAGGGTATGTAAACATGCATTTAATAGAATATGAATGATAACACCAAACCTTTATTTCCCTCATGGTTAGTGGTTTGTGTGAAGCCATTTATTGTCAAAAAACCTGTTTGTTTACGCTTTTCAACTAGAAACTAACCAAATGTCGCTGATCTAAAGTTTACATGTTGTGCATCTTGAAACAAACATCAATTTTGTCAGAGAGTCCTGTATTTCAGCTGAAGTCAGTTTTCCTTTGCTCCTGAACAGTTTTCCTGACAGTTGTTGAAGGTCATGTAAACGTTAGATCAGGGACATTTGAGTAGTTTCTGTTTCATTATGATTTCAAAAGAGTAAACTCAGTTCAATAAATGGCTTCACACAAACCACTAACCATGAGAGGAAAAATATCTATAAACTTTTGGCCACAACTGTGTGCATCACCTTAGAAGCCAAAACACCATTTGAGAACATCACAGGATGCGCTCAACACATGGACCGGGACAAATGACATTTCAAATCTCATTCTGCTTCACAGTCTTCACTTACCTCCTGGTTCCTGTGTCCATAGGTCTGTCCACATGCCCAGTGTGCCCGGGTCAGTCTCTCCTGTCCAGTGTGCCCTGGTCAGTCTCTCCTGCCCAGTGTGCCCGGGTCAGTCTCTCCTGCCCAGTGTGCCTGGGTCAGTATCTCCTGCTCAGTGTGCCCGGGTCAGTCTCTCCTGTCCAGTGTGCCCTGGTCAGCCTCTCCTGTCCAGTGTGCCCGGGTCAGTCTCTCCTGCCCAGTGTGCCCGGGTCAGTCTCTCCTGCCCAGTGTGCCCGGGTCAGCCTCTCCTGTCCAGTGTGCCCGGGTCAGCCTCTCCTGTCCAGTGTGCCCGTGTCAGTATCTCCTGCTCAGTGTGCCCGTGTCAGTCTCTCCTGCTCAGTGTGCCCGGGTCAGCCTCTCCTGTCCAGTGTGCCCGGGTCAGCCTCTCCTGTCCAGTGTGCCCGGGTCAGTCTCTCCTGCTCAGTGTGCCCGGGTCAGTCTCTCCTGCTCAGTGTGCCCGGGTCAGTCTCTCCTGCTCAGTG
>OMNZ01051164.1:0-21512 GCA_900303255.1 Lesueurigobius sanzi
GGGTTCTACCTATTACAGAACAAAATGCAGGAAAAACAGATCAGAGTGCTTCAGCAGTAAAATAAGAAATGGCTAAAGTAACCAGGATTACTCTGAAGACAAATAATGTTCTACATTTTTGATTTTGATTTTGCTATACATATAAAAAAAGAGGTTTACCATGATATGTCATCTTTAAGTATCAATAAGTGCATCAACATGTAACGATTAGACTAAATGTGTAGTAAAAACTTATTCCTGTAACAGCTGTGTGGCCAAACAGCAGAGTGATGGCTTGTTCTCCTAAATATCTATTTGAAACCGAAGAAATAAAATATACAATTGTGGGATTTCAAAGATGGGATTTCGAATGCCACTACAGAGCAGTTCCCACAAACTTCAAGATGTTTTTGTCACAAGCTTCTTGAAGATGAAGAACTTTGTCCAGTCCTCTGATTAAATGCCTGAATTGCATCAGTGTTTTTCTCTAACAAATAAACAATAAAGACAAACAAAGGGATAATATAAATAGGAGCAAAGACAATAACAAAAGATCATGAGAACTAAAGCTTTTGGAGCTCAGACCTCCGCCAAGGCACTGACCCTGTACTTCATAGTGAAAAAGATATGTTCAAATTGATTGAGTATTTAGGATCTCAGGAGCTAAACTTTAAATTCATTTAATAAAGAAATATTATTATTAAGAAGAACAAAGGTAGCTGAAACTACAAAAAAAAAAGCTATATCCCACAAAATGTACAACTTTACAGCGGGGGTCTTCAATGTGGGGGTCATGACTCTAAAGAGAGGAGCGTGGAGGTACAGCAGGTGGGTCACAGAATCATTTGCTGTTGATACTGTGTTTATTATGCTTCTAAACCTGTTGAGCAGAAGCAGAAACACATCTAAATTTCCAGAATGAAAGCAGAGGGTGACCAGTCCATCTCACGGTCAATGTGTGAGTTGTGGTCTCTAAAAAAAAATCAAGACCCTTGTTCTAGCGATAGACAAAACTAATTTCCTTTGGGGCGAATGATTGACTGTCACCAACAAAAGCGCTCTTCAATCGACTTCCTTCGGGCCACTTTAGTCGTGGCTTCTCTCGATGAATGAGTTTAGAATTTTTGGCCGATGCCCTTGTTTGTGAGCGAGGGGGAGAGATTGACAGGTGTGCGGACCCCGAGCCCCTCAGCCAGCTGTGAGGGCACCACTGCAGGGTATTAGGGCTGATAGAGCCATGATTAGAGAACATTAGAGGTGAAGAGGGGGGAGACGGGCCACAGCTGTTGCCGCTAACTATTATTACCCACAATGCATCTCTGAGGGGAGCCTCTCGCTGCACTGAACTCACACCTGTGGCCTCCTGCTGTGGTAAGGGACATGACACGCCGCCGCAGAGACACATGTGTCACAAGTATACAATATAGGTATTTATATTAGTTTACAAGCGTGTTACTCATGTTATTCAGCCAGGAAAAGTCTGAAATGGAAAAATGAAGTGCTGGCATTATCAAAAATAATATGAATAGTGAGCAAGTCAATACAGCTCACCGCTCTGTCATAGATAAGGACGCCACGATTCAAATTGAGTCACGATTATTGTAACAAAAAATACTGCAGAGAATACAGAGAATTTCTCAAAATCTTACAAAAAGTACTGTCCAAACTGCCACAAAAAAAGAAAAAGGTATTATCTGTATATTTTTAAATTTAATTTAAAACATATTGAATGTGAATACCTGGTTTCTGTGTGTTTGCAGTTTCACTTTGGTTTTTATTGGTATTTATTATAACAAATGCAGCGCTGCACATGGTTCTTCTTGGACTCTTCCTTTGTAATGTTATACAATTATCAGCAAAGATGGATATGATTTTCTCTGGGCGCATTGGACTATCTAACCCAGGGGTGGCCAAAGTGTTTTCCATGAAGGGCCAAAATAGGCTGTGGCGGGACAAAAGTAGCTGTTTTGTATGTAGAAAGACCAAATTCAAATAGATCAATGATTAAATATCATTTAGTTACCGTGCTATTGAGGAGAACATGCTGTTTTGGTGTCCTCAGTAACAACTGACAGTCTATTCAGTCACAAATTAATCAAAGGAGACACTTCTTACAAATCTAACCACCATCTTGAGGGCCGAATGAAACCCCTTGGAGGGCTGAATTTGGCCCCCAGCCCCACTTTGAGCACCCCTGTTCTAACCTTCCGGTGACTTCATGTATTTTTGGTGGATTTAACTCTGGATGCCATTTCTCCCTTTAAGGTTGAGTCTTCTCTGTTTGGACACATACTGGTTACACATATTACGGCTCATGAGAAACGATTAACCTTGAGTCCTTAAATCTTCACGATTAGCCTACGAGCTGTTATTACCACAGAAATCGTAAAACCAGTTAATCTTGACATCCCTAGATAACTGTCAGATCAATTTTCCACTGTGCATTGTTCATTTACACTACATTGTATTTATTGGTTTGAAGATTTCCTATTTTAATATCTTATACTTGTAAATGTGTACATATTCCCAGATAATCTATTTTGTTTTCTATTGTTGAGCAATTATTCTATTCTTTCATTTCCCTTGTGGACCAGTAAAGTTTGGCTAAGTCTGAGATGGCGTCGGCAAGTTGTAAGGAACAATTCATTTATAGAACATTTCTACAAATGAAGACCATCATTAATGCAAAGTGCAATCAAAAAGGCCCCTGCTGGTCTGGGAATCAAACCCAGGACCTTTTTACTGTGAGTTGAAAATGCTAACCACAGCCACTGTGCCACACATTTGAAGCATTATTTCTGGCTTCTAATTTTATAGTGAGAAATAGGCAAAGACATACAAGTGAATATAGTGGTTTCCAGACAGTGGCACATGTACTCAGGTGGTTTCTGGGCTTCTTCAGTTGGTACTCTGGGACATCTGGGATTTTAGACATTGTTCATTTTTATATTTCATAATGCTTTAGTATGCATTCAGTATACAAGTGTTTTTGGTTTAGATGGAGTTTACACTTAGTTTAGACATACAGTAATTTAGACCAGTTCAGCTCTGTTTTAGAACATGTTCTGACCTGCATTAGACCGTATTTGATTGTTCATCTTCTTGGCCTGGTGATGCTTGGAAGATCAGATAGTTCATGAAGTGCTACTGGGTGTGAAAAGGTTGAAGTTTAGAACTACCAACTTAGAGCAAATCCACGTGCCAAAAGTAGGGCTGGGCCCCATTAAAATAAAAATATTTTCTGGTACTATTGGTATAAAAAATGTACTGAAAACTGGTACCAAATAATATTTTCCTTTAGATAGCAACTTTTAATGATCCCAGGTTCGATTCCTGGGCCGGACAGAGCCTTTCTATGTGGAGTTTACATGTTCTCCCCTACCACCAAAAACATGTACAATAGGTCAGAATGAATGAGAGAGAGAGTGAACGGTTGGTGGCGGTCAGAGGAGCCGATGGCGCAGAATGGCAGCCTCGCAAGTATGGAGTGAATTTTTGTCTACAGTGTAGCGCTTTGAGAAAATCATGCTTGAAAAGCACAACCATTATTATTATTATTATTATTATTATTATTATTATTATTATTATTATTATTATTATTATTATTATTATTATTATTAATACCTGATGAATCCTAAGACAGCACTAAAGAAAGTTACTGTAGTATTTTATGGAATAAATTAGGCTAAATGTCCTGTTGTTATGGTTCTAGATGACCAATAATTTAGTACAAGTGTCAAAAAAAAGTATTGTTCAGGTACCCAAAGTCCAATCCATGTAGAAAAAAAAAAGAAAAGAACCAAGGCACTCCTCCCACAACCTTAATTCTCAATATACATTTTCTAAAAAGCCTTTCTTTAACTGGGCTAATGCACATTGAAATTCTTTAAAACACGTTGCTTTTCTCTTCCACGCGAGTGATTGGCAATCAGGACACAATCAGTCTTCTACAAATAGAGGAGACGCAGCCGCTGGTCTTTACTTCTTGAGAAAGGCACGTGGAAGAGACCAGCAACGTGTTTTAAAGACTTTTGATATGCATTACCCCAGTTAAATAAAGGCTTTATAGAAAATGTAAATAGAAAATTAATGATGTGGGAAGAGTACCATGGTTCTTCGTTTTGTTTTTTTTCTCTTGAATTTCTGTCCCCCAACACAGCTCCTCACCCAAAAAAGCTCATTTTTGTGGTACTGACTTCCTGAGCACTTTGTCTCCAGTTTCTCTCCAATCCACGTAGCTCCACAATGCAATGACGCCACTAACCCTTCCATAAAGCGCAAAGTCAAATTTGAAATGACAACCAGCAAACCAAAGCAATACCAAGACAACTCGACAGACGCTCCCGCTGAACTCTGTGTTCTTTTGTGGAACAGTTTAGTGGCGCGGACAGCTGTTGAACTCTGGGGCAGCGTGGTACATCAGCGCTAATGTACCAGAGAAACACACGGCCGCAGCGGTGGCAGTCACTCGAGGGGCGACATGGAAACAAACAGTAAACAACAGCAGACATTCAATTAGCCAAATGTTATGGTGAGATTAACAACTGCGTGTCAGGACCGGGCCTTTCATCAAAGCCTCCAAGAATATGGCTCTTGACGTCGAGAGTTGATCGAGAACACATTCAGACGTTGTTTCAGGAAGGAGGAGACGGGGCCAGAGGCAGAAATTGCCATCGCGCTTGTTCCATTGGATTAATATAGCATGAAGCAAACCTCAAATCATGGCGGATTCTTTGGTAGATGCAGGAAATTGTGTGAATAAAAAATTGAGAGGGTTGCGCAGGGTCGGTCATGTCTCCTCCGATCTGGGTCTTTGTCAGGCGAGATCGGCGGGATGAGAAGGCAAACAGCTGCTGGGTGATTAAAAATAAATCGCACTCAGCATTTCTCTAAACCCTGGAATAACTAATCTGGACTGCGCCATGAAAGATACATGAGGGTAAATGTAATGATTTCATCCATCAAAGAGTTTACTTAAACACTTTAAACCACAATCTCAGTCACCCACACCGAGAGAGAGAGAGAGAGAGAGAGGGAGGTCCAACGCAGCTGCCGCCAAATAATTATGGACATTAATATTAGGTCAAGCAGCCACAAGGGGATAGAGCTATTACTGGGATAAATTAGCATCGCGGAGGGGAGCAGTTATCGGATAGAAGAGTGACAGTATCATAGATTGAGCAATTAGGATTTGAAAAGGGCATTTTGGCGAGGCTGTGTGTTCGCAGTAATCTGATTTGATCTCATTTTCATTGGACGTTAGACACATTTCAGTTTAAAGGAGTAGATGTTTGATCGAATTACTGCATGTTCTAAGTCCCAGATCTGTGACGTGTACAATTTTGACTGAAGGGCAGCTTCTACACCGGAATGTCAGGAACCCCAACTCTCCCCTTCCCTTCCTTCAACCCTGCTGCCCCCGTAACTCCATATTTGGTACAGTCTGGATATTCACCTTATTCAGCCCCGCCCACTTTTGTTGTAAAATCATTTCCTGTTTGTATTAGCACTTCCTGTAAGCTGGATTTTTCATTGTTGTCGAAAATGGGAATGAACAAAAAACTCAAAAATCTCAACGGACATACGATATTGTCGCTCAGGTTTAGTTTCAGTGGAAGGACGACATGAAGAAAGTCAGTTCTTTTTGTTGTCTCTCTAATATGCTAATTGTCTGTGAAGAACTCTAAAGGACCAAAGCTTTGTCGTAAAAGTTGCATGATGCGGCAATAACATAAAATCAAAACCAATATCAGCTCAAATCAGACCTGCAGTTTGACCATAAACACAAGATGGCCGCCCCCATGGCAACTTCTTGAATACGGTGAATACAGCTGTGCATTAGAATATGAATGATAACACAAAAACCTTTATTTCACGCTTTTCAACTAGAAACTGATCAAAACTTTACATATTGTGCATCAAACAAACGTACATTTTTTCAGAGAGTCCTGTATTTCAGCTGAAGTGAGTTTTTCTTTGCTCCTGAACAATTTTCCTGGCAGCTGTTGAAGGCCATGTAAACGTTAGATCAGGGACATTTGAGTAGTTTCTTTTTCATTATGGTTTCAAAAGGGTAAACTCAGTTCTTTGACAATAAATGGCTTCGCACAACCACTGACCATGAGTGGGAATAAAGATGTTTTGTGTTATCATTCATATTCTATTTACAATTGATGTGATTGTACTTCTGATAATGAATAAATATTAATTACATGGAAGACTCTCTCCTGTTGCCCTTTATGAACCGTCCCAAGAATGACTAAATAGAGAGGTTTAAGTTGAGAAAGTAAAAAGCAAGTTTTTTCCCAAAACAACATGCACTAAATGACACTCATGTGACCATCAGACAAACCTTCCGGTCCTCTCCCCCTCATCTCCTCATAGACCTGCCTTGTCCCCCGAGGCCCAGTCCAATGAGACGTCTGAGGAGCGGAAGAGACAGGTGTGTGTCGGACAGCGCTGCCTGGGGCCGTCCCGTGGCAGGAGTCTCCTTGTTCCTCTGCTCTGATGTGTCTCGACACACTCAACTGCTGGGACAACCACCGGAGTGAGCGCTGCACACCTGAGATGACAGTAATGAACAGTGAGTTGCGCTAAGAATATTGTTCACAGACCTTCATTGTGATCGCTGTTAGATTAGTGTTTTATGTTTTCAAATCAGTTCATTTTAAACACAACCAGGAGCAATAACGTTTGACACAGAAATATGAACGTTTGATGAATGGTGTGAAAGTCTGGAAGTCTGTTAATAATATAACCCATGACTGATGTGGTAGACTGATTAATTGACTGATCTGAAAAAGGAGGAAAAAAATCAATTTTGTTTGATAAGCCAACACATGGACATATAAGGAAGTAGCTGTTTGCCAAGTACACATAGATTACAAGATTGCATGTCCAGAGTTGGCTAAATCCTGGGAGCAGAAAGCTGTCAGTCAATAACTTGTGCTCTGCATATTGGCGGATCGTGGGCCTGAGATCGCATTAGGCATTAACTGCATCAGTCGTCTTTTGAGACGCTCGTCCTGCTTGAATGGACATTGTCACTTATTCTCCATGTCTGTGTTTATCTTAATACATCCAAATCATTTCTGTAGATCCTGTGCCCTTCCACCTTGATTTTCCCCCGAACAAAGACAAACAAGAATCATTCACATATTTACTATGGCCAAAAATCAGTAATGAAAAGGCTGCACTAATGTGTACTTTGAGTGTGTCCTATTCATTTTACACAGGTTTGGAGGATGACAACACTGCAGCTAATAACTGCAGGACACTGTAGCTGTAGTGGGTACTTTCTCTGTACAAATTACATACTTCACCAGTATTCCCTAAAGTGGGGTCCACAGGTCAACCTTGGCCTTTCAAGTGGATTGGTCTTGGAAGTGTCTGCTTTGATTCCATTGTGCACTAAAACACTGTCCTCTTAAATATCATGACATACATTTTGATCCAAATAAACTTTTAACATGCAAAATGAATTGCATTAGCAGTGGTGGAAGAAGTACTCAATATTCTTACTTAAGTAAAAGTGCAGATACAGGACCAAGAATTTATTTAAGTAAAAGTACAAGTATCAGATTAAATTTCTACTTAAGTAAAAGTATAAAAGTATCCACTGTAAAACGTACTTAATAAGTAAAAAGTAAAAGTATTTTTTTAAGAATTTAATGTGGCATAGTAAACCAGGACTAAATCTGGACCAAACCAGGACTAAACCAGGTCTAAACTGGGACTAAACCAGGTCTAAATCAGGACTAAACCAGGACTAAACCAGGTCTAAATCAGGACTAAACCAGGTCTGAATCAGGACTAAACCAGGTCTAAACCAGGACTAAACCAGGTCTAAACTGGGACGTAGGAGGTTTAGACCTGGTTTAATCTTTATTTAGTCCTGATTCAGACCTGGTTTAATCCTGATTTAGTCCAGTTTGTTGTAGGAGGTCACTTTGAAAATAAAATACTTACTTTTACCCCAACTTTGAAATGTAGTGAAGTAAAAGTAAAAAGAACCCATTATAAAATGTACGTAAGTAAAGTAAAAGTACCTATAATTTGTACTTTTTACTTGTACTTTTTACTTGGTTGCTTTCCACCACTGTGCATTAGATAGGGTCACCAGTACAGTACGTTTAAATTGTGCTGACCAAGGGGTAAAAATTGAACAAAAAGCATAAAATGCTTTTTAGACATGCATTTAGATCAAATATTTATCTTTTTATTTGGTTTACGAGGTTGCCACGCCAGACTGACAGATGTAACGTGGGGGAAGTGTCTTACTGAGTGAGAAATCTGCCACTCTTACTCCTATTTAGAGTATCGTGATTGAAAATTATGGTCTAAACAGTCGCCTTAAAGAGAACGACATCTGCATAGCATAAAAAACAGATCAGCAAACTGCAGAAGTATTAACTTGGGCATGCAATACATTCAGTATTTATGATCACAAGCTGTCACATAATGGGCTTGTGCTGTTGAGCCTGTCACGCCGCGGTGGGAGCAGTAGTCACCGATAATAGACAGTGTCACTTATTACACTCGCTGTATTAAAACCACAGTGGCACATATTCAGCATCACCACGATGACAGGCCTCGCGTACGTGCCCAGGTCAAAGGCATATTAGCTCACCTGCCCGACGACAATGGAGCCGTATCCACTGTCACGCTACATTAGGCTCAGAGGAACACAAACGGAGCACCGCCGAGATTGGCCGATGACAGCGGAGATAGGGCGCGCTCCTGTCTGTGAGGTAACCGGCCTGTCTGTAGATCACGCGGCGATAACATTCACAGCTCCATCTGAAGTCTGTCAGACAAAAACACCGATCTGCTCTGGCTTTGTGCACGCTTCAAGTCCAACGCTATCTGTCATCTTGGACAATTCTGGTGCGCAATTGGGGCACTTACGGTGAAACTTTGTAGGTCTGTCAATTGGAATTAAATGGTATTCTCTGGGATTGGCAGAAGACAGGAAGGAAAACAAACTTAAGACAACAACTCCTCAGGAACAGGGCAGTGACCTCTGTGACCTCTTATGGTCTAAATGCCGATTTCGCCCATTAAAACAACACAGAAATGCTTCAGAGTGCATTTTGTCACACCATGTAATGTTTAAGCCTATAAAAAAGTGGTTTCTGAGATGACTTGTTGGAATGCCATTAGTAATATGATGAGAATGAGAGGGACACTCTGCAGTGACCGCAGAAGCCCTCTTGAAGTCAGCCATTTCCTCACAAACGGGAACTTGTAATTGCACCTTCTTCTCTCTGTTTGCCTTCATCATTTTCAGCTTCCTCGCTCCTTGTTCGCTCCTGTGGCTCCCTCCGCTAGGTTTGCCTGCGCAGTCCTGTGTGTCCCGAGAGCCAGTGGGTGCAGCAGCAGCGGGCCTCCGAGCCTCGCCTCCCAGACAACTGCAAACAATTAGGGAAATTAGTGGCTCCAGCATCACCATCAGGAGGCCTGCTTGTTTATAATTTAATCGGGCCGCATGTCAAAACAGTCAGGGCTTGAGAGAAACAAGATGCGTCGGCGAGATGAAATTCAAACTGCCAGCCAGCTCAAAATATTAGGACTGTTTGTTTAATAGCGTGCGACCAACTCGGTAAGAGCAAAAAAGTGAGGAGTGGAGGGGGTGAAGAGGGCAACGGGAAAGAAAACACAGAGGAAAAAATGATGTGGGACGAAAATCCAAAGGGCAACATTTTGAGCTGGATTGAGTCAAAAAGTCAGACAGGTATCAAAGATGGCTTTTCTTTTTTACAATTCATTAATTGTGTATTCTGAAGGCTTAAAACAAAGTGCGGCACGGGGGCCAAATGCGGCCCTCAGACCAATTTTTGGTGGCCTACAAGCTTCTTGTTGAATTGGCGCACATCGCCAGAGATGATACAGTTCATAAGTTTACATACCTTTTTAATCATTTGGCCATTTTTCAGTATAAATGATAACTCATGGTTCCACTCATGGTTAGTGGTTGTGTGAAGCCATTCATTGTCAAAGAACTGAGTTTACTCTTTTGAAATAATAATGAAACAGAAACTACTCAAATTTTCCTGATCTAACGTTTACATGACCTTCAACAACTGCCAGGAAAATTGTTCAGGAGCAAAGAAAAACTCACTTCAGCTGAAATACAGGACTCTCTGACAAAACTGGACTCTCTGAAAAATGTATGTTTGTTTCAAGATGCACAATATGTAAACTTTTAATCAGGGACATTTGGCTAATTTCTAGTTGAAAAGCGTAAACCACAAACTATAATGAAATGGAGGAAATTGTATATCATTCATATTCTATGAAATGCATAAGTTTACATACCGTGGCCTTCTGCCAGGGTATGTAAACTTTTGAGCACAACTGCACTTTTTTCTACAAGTTTAACAATTCACCAACACAATTAAAACCTCTAAATCTAACATTTTATTGAGACAGAGCCTGCATTAAGGTTCCAGTCTAAATGCAGATGTGGGTAAAGCTTTAAACTTCTCTAATGAGTTGAATGCTTGCACTGGCCACCGATCTGTGGCCCTCCACGACGTACACTTCAATATGCGGCCCTGGCTTAAAGGGTCAATTGAAAAAGCATTTACTTCTGAACTGATTCTTTGAGTTTCAGTTTAGATAATATTGGAAAGGGTCTGGCCAGGTGTTATGTACGGCATAAAGTTACAAGAAAGGCACTAATCATTATTCTCACTCCATAACAAACTGTATTATTTTTCTTTTGTATTCATAATGTATGTTGTCGCCTTGATGCACTTGGATTTTTAGGAGTCTCCCTCTTCCCAGCCCTCTTCCACTTAGCAGTGCACTGGGAATTCGAAGCCTTGGATCCGTGCCGCCTTTCAAATTCATTATAAAAGCTTTTTGCTAAGTAAATAGAGAGAACGGCAGGCAGGGTAAAAAGAAAAAAAAAATGACACATTCATCTGCCTCTTAGCCCCGCTGCCCCCCTGACAATATATAAATAAACTAGAGTGACCTGATTGAGATGTAAAAGGCAGGGACTTAGCACTGGGACCATACATTACTTCTCAACATTAACAGTAGTCTTACTCAGCCGACACATGGCGGTGGGTGGATAGCCCATGGGCAAATGGTGAGACTAATGCCCCCCTCGCCCGATCCTGCGCCTACACACCCATTGGAAAGTATGGCCTGCAGTTGGCACGGTCATGCAAAACTGACATATTCTACATCTCGGATTGTGGGTTCAGCTAATGTAAAGAGTTATCATTCTCAAAACCGCCGGGTATTTTTTCCCCTGCTCCAGGCAGAGTTTTCCCTGCACTTAAAATGGCATAAAATGTCCGTACATTTGACCCATGAAAGACACACTATTATTATCATTAAAGGCATGTTATCTGAAATATAAACAGGAAAGTAAAATTCCAATTATGTGGCAAGAGATGTAAAGAAATAAAAATGGTGTCATGTGGAGTTTAAGCTCTGGTAAATGATCCAAACATAATATCAACATTAAAACATAAACTACCAAGAACATGATACTATTGAAACCAATAGGGCAAATACTGTACATACTTGCCTATTAATTTAACATTTAAGAGAAACATAAAACCAAAGATTATTGTTTTTCTTATAAACACTAAAGAATGATTGAAATAAGTGTGTCAACAGAAGAACCTGAAGGTTGGATGTATTTCCATAAACATATATCGGTACTGTAGAAGGGATGTCACGATTCTAAATTTGGAGTTACGAATATTGTGGGGGGGAAATATTGCGATTTTACAATTATTTACGGTTAGTGGAATTAAGCAAGAAAATATAGAACATTTCTCAAAATCTAAAAAAAAGATTAAAAAGTCCAGTCCAAACTTTTACAAAAAAGAAACAAGGGATTATGTGTATATTTTTTATATTTATGTAATTGTTGTTTAAAGCTGGCCAGACACTTTTAGGCAGATGTTTAGTCTTGAGGAGGCATAGCTCAATAAAAACTTTCTGATCTGTCGTGGGACTGTGTGTATGTGTCCTCATGTCTGTCCATAAGTGTGTGTGGTGCACAGATTTTAAATCTCAAAAGATTTAAAATCCTGTACTGTGTGGCCACCTTTAGTTAAAAACCCATTGAACATTCATGTGTTCATATGTTAAACCTATGTTTGCAGTTTCACTTTTGTTTTTACCTTGACATAACTAATGCCACGCTGCACATGCTTCTTTCAGGACTCTTCCTTTGGCAACGTTGTGCTATTATCATGTGAAGATGGATAGAATGGATTTTCTCTCTGCATATTAGAATATTTAAGCTGACCAATGTATTTTTGGTGGATTCAGCAATGGATGCCAGTCTTTGCCAGTGAGTGCTCCATTTCGGCTCATGAGAAACAACGATTTATCTTGGCTCCTAAAATTGTCATGACTAACCTTGAACTTTTATAATTGCAGTAATTGTTAAACCGGTTAATCTTGGCATCCCTATACTGTAGTGACTCATGTCTCCCGTACAGAGTGACTGATGCACACAGCACAGATGAAGGACAATAGCAGTCTCGGCGGATGATCATTAGGCTGATGAGGATCACAACAAGGCCGTAATTGGTGATAAGCTGATATATGGTGAAAGTGATCCTGAGCCTGGATCTTGATAGCACCAATGCACCAAATCAACACACACAGCACAGATGACCGCGAGGCACAGACCACGAGGCAGGCAGGCGAACATGGTCAAAGAGCATTATTCAGAGCCAATGACTGCATACAGCACGGCTCCACACCACTGTCATTAGGCTGCTGTGTTAGCCGCTAATGTGCGCTGCCTCGGCCTCTGCGGTGTGGTCAGCCAGACAGACACACAGAGCTCGAACATCAGCCGCCTGCTATCACTGCCCTAATTGGATCAGTGGCACGAATGTGATTACTGCAGGCGTATTTATTTACATAATAATTATTACAGTCTTTCCCAGAGGAGAGCGCAGGGATCTGCACAGAGATGAAGGATAGAGAGCACCAAGGGAGGGGTTAGACAGAGACAGGAGTCAGAAAGACACACAGTGAGTTAGGACGTGCGGGGAAATCACCAGAGGTTCACCACATATCAGTAACATGACGAGTGCATAAAGTCATGTGAAGAGTTCATTTGCAAAAACAGATGTCTCCGTTTTGAATCTATTGCTAAATAGTTTCAGATTTGTATCACTGTGCTCTAAAAGGGAAATTCATGTGGTCATTAACATCACTGCAACACAAAGAGAAAAGTACAAGCTTACGTTTATGTTTGTCGATGTATTTGCAAATGAACTCTTCATGTGTGCTAAAACGTACTGTGCACAAAACATTATCACAGTCTAGAAAAGCTCCCATTGAAATTGTTTGTAAAGAAGATGGACTTTTAGCGAAACATTTGCAGCTGATTGGCTAAAACCTCAATCACAGGTACAGGTGGTGAAAAACAATATTTTCTGTTTTTTTATGTGTAGAAGTATAGGCCTCCTGTTAATAAGTACTGATAAAAGTCATTGTTGTTGTTGGCTAATTTAAAACACACCCACGCACGGTTAGATCCCCATGTGATCGGCTCCAGTGGTGCGCACTCAAACAATTCAACAGGAGCTGCACAAGCTGTATTTTTGTGAATTTGTGAACTCACAAATCTCACAATAATCCATCTTGCAGCGCAAAATCAGCTCAGGTAAAGTTGATCACCCAATACATGCTTGCATTGTGTCAAGATTAAGATTAAGGTTTTACAACAGAAGCTCACGGTAGATTAATCTAAAGATTTTAGGACGCAAGGTAAATGGTTTCTCATGAGATACTGTCCTAAGAGCTGTTGTGACAAGTACATTTCTCCATTGTGAGATCAATAAAAAACTATCTTATCTTATCTTATGAGCAGTAGTGAATGTGTCCAAACGGAGCAAACTCAACATTAAAGGCTGAAGAAATGGCCTCCAGAGTATCACCAGAAACTCATGAAGTCAGCGACAGGTTCAATAACCCAATGTGCAGAGAGAGATTCTTATTCATCTTTTAACATTGCAGAATGTTGCCAAAGGTTTGTTTGTTATGTCACAATGAAATACCGATAAAAAAGTGAAGAAGAAGTGAAACTGGCAGGCAAGCGCACGGAAATCAGCTATTCATCTATTTTTAGGCTGAATGTTCAATAGGTTTTCAACTAAAACAACAATTAAATAAATATGAAAATATACGGCTTGTTTCTTTTTGTTTTTGTGAAAGTTTGGGCAGTACTTTTTGTAAGATTTTGAGAAATTTTCACACAATAATCATGATTCAGAAATTTTGAATCGTGCCATCCCTAATTGTATCCATGAACAAGACTTACCTGTGCTGAACACTATAATAATATACTTTCATTGTGAGATCTGTATTATTAAAAGCTGAAAACTGCATGCCAATTATTGCAGAATCTCAGCTACTTGTAGAAACATTTCTTATTGTATGCCCTTGCTGCTGATGTGTCATTTACTTTTACTGTTTGAACTAAATGCTGATAAATTTAGTCCCCAGGAGAATCCTCTTTGGAACTCAATATAAACAGCGCTCTCCATTTCAATACCAGGCCCAGAGCGAGACAGACTGATAGAGACAGAGAGGGATGGAGGGACTCAGGGGACACCATCCAGTTTACGTTCATGGCCATTGAAGTTGTCCAAAATCTGGGCCGGCTTGCTGCTTAATGGTACTTAATCACAGCGCTCCTAAAATAGGCCATTATATCAGCCGCTAGACTTACCCAGAAGCCTCAGGGCCAGAACAACACTGCTTTTGTTAATAAGACGCCATTAATCAGAAACATTATGGAAGCCCCTTGTTCGAAAGGAGCAGAAGTTGATAAATATCTCCAGAATAAAAAACATTTATTCACCTTATCCAAACTGCGGTTGATATGTGTCTAAGAGTGTGTGTTTGTGTGCGCTGATGAGGAGAGCACTGGGTGGGACAGGAACCATGGAAGATGACTAAAGAGACCCACGGGACTGGTAGCACCGACAACTGCTGTAAATATTTGCCACTGATTTAAAGATATGGATTAATACTGTAGTAAGTAGTGCAGGAGTACTGAAGGATCTTTCTTCAATTAGGTCACGTACATGGGACAAGAAACCCAACTGAGAGTTACTGATTAACCCTGTTTTTTTATAGAATTGGGAAATGTCTGCCTATTACTGGAAATAAAAGGTCCCAAGTGACTGAAAAGAGTTGAGTAAACAGCAGTGATACTGTAAATTCAGACCAGTCCAACAAGCCATCTCTCCAACTCCTAGGATCCATCATGTGCTCTTCTCTGTTGTGTTTAGATTCAACAACAATGATCTGGTCAGGGCCCTTTCGACCAGCTTTCCTGCCACAGAATGAACAGCGTCATCTTAGAGGTAGATACCACGATCATCTCACAGCCTCCTCCGTCCTTCAGGCCAAAAGGGAGAAGACTGGTCTTGATCAGAGCCAGATCCAACAGGCTGAAGGACATGCTTCTTTTTTTGCCTTTATCATAATTATTTCATCACATTCATTTCATACAGCATACAGATGATACAAATTCAATTTGTTCTGAAAAGAAAGATGCCAGACACTTGATGGTGCATTGTGAGGAGGTGTTTTGAGAGCAAAAAATAAATAAAAAATAAAAACCAGCCGAAAAAATAGCAAAAAGTGCCCTTAGACGCAGAATAGAAGAGTGTCTGTTATGTTAAAAGTCAACTATTGCTTTTTGCACCACAGGTTTAAGAGTAACACAATCTCTCAAGTCTCTGTGTGTGTGTTGCATGTGGTATAATTGACAATAGAACTAACTAAACTGAAGTCTGAGTCAATGTAAGCAGCACAATAACAGCCCAGTGCAGGGGTCCCAAACTGCATCTGTTCAAGGTCTACAAACATTTCCTTTCACTACATCCAGGACATTGGTACTTATTGCAATGATAAAAGACACTAAGCCTTTATTTCTCAGCGGTTTTGATCTTACATAGCCTCGGCAAAAAATACAAAGGCATGGTATTGGTTTGGTAATAGTTTAGGTAAAATCTGCAATATCAAACGAATACCAACATCAGAATTGGTCTTGGAACAACCCTAGATGGAAGTTAATCATACAATATTATATCCAACACTCACTAATAGCAGCTTAGGCCATGCTCAATCACTTTCGCCGCACTCGCCTTCGATCTCCACATTTCAATATTTCTAATTAACTGACCACTGTTGCACTTGTGAAATATGAAAGCCTCCCTCAACAGCGAATTACACCGTGAACGCCATTTTTGTGACTATGGGATATTCGAAACAACAACAAATCGTTGATCAGTTTGCGAATCGTTTGTAGCATCACGTCTTTTCTGCCACTTTTCTTAATCACTTGTGTCTTTTCCATCAATCTCCCTCCCCCTCTCCTGCGTGTTTTCAGGCAGACCAGATAGAGCGGCTAATTCCATTATTTAGGAACCAATATGTTTCATTGTATATTAATAGGATGATGTGAAAGTCTCTTGAAACGGACATCTGGTCCTTTTTGGCTTTAAGAAAAACAAGAGAATAGAAGGCCCTGTAGTCATACATAAGAAATGGACAATTGAAAAGTGTTATACATGTGCAGCCACTAGTTTATCAAGGTGCAAATCCTCACAAAGTCTATGGGTATTTTGTATGGTTTCACGGTGAGAGCTCCATTGCTATGAATTACTACTGTATATACAGTGCTCAAAAGTTTACAGACCCTGGCAGCACAACTTTTAACACAAAAACCTTTATTTCTCTCATGGTTAGAGGTTGTGTGAAGCCATTTATTGTCAAAAAACCTGTTTGTTTACACTTTTCAACTATAAACTAGCCAAATGTCCCTGATCAAAAGTTTACATATTGTGCATCTTGAAACAAACATACATTTTTTCAGTCCTGTATTTCAGCTGAAGTGAGTTTTTCTTTGCTCCTGAACAATTTTCCTGGCAGTTGTTGAAGTCATGTAAATGTCAGATCAGGGACATTTGAGTAGTTTCTGTTTCATTATGATTTCAAAAGAGTAAACTCAGTTCTTTGGCAATAAATGGCTTCACACAACCATTAACCATGAGTGGGAAAAAAAGATTTTTGTGTTATCATTCATATTCTATGAAAAATGTCCAAAAGATTAAAAGGATATCTAAACTTACAAAGACAACTGTAATTACCTGTAATAAACCTGACTCCTTTCGCCCCAGCCTATTTTATGTAACTGTTGCACAGAAGCAAAAACATTATAAATGTTAATAGACGAGAGTATCACAGGAGTCGCACTCATAAAACCATGTGCTCAGTCAGCATCAGCCTTTTTACACTTTTAGAAATCCTGTATAAATATAAATCAAACTATTGCCCACATGTGCCCCATATAAAAGGTTTAAAAGTCTAATAAAATCAGTAGTTGATTTACACAATGATTAAACATAAACAGAACTGACCTGTATTCATGGTTAATCTCGCTTCCAATTAACACTGAAGCTGCCGGGTCATATAACACTGTCTATTCATGACCTTTTTGCGCTGAGATGCAGTTCGTGTACACACACCTACAGTCGTGCATGTCCCAAACAGGTGTGTCCCTCACGCTACACTGCCTCCAACACACACTTCGACAGAGGCCAATCAGTCGCGCTTCAGCAGCAGAAAGACGGCGCGGGACAGAGAGCTGGTGGCCCATGTGTCTCCAGTATTAATAGTAATTGTCTGAATAAACTGTTTCACATCATGCCACTCCGGAACGACAGCTGCCCTGAAAATCGGCCCAGGCTGAAGCAACGAGCGAGTTTGGCAAGCAGTCACCAACATGCAATATTTAGGGGGGTCTACTCTGGTAACTTCAAGTAAGAAGGGTTAGGCCTGAGGTTCTCAAAGCCTGCCTGGTTCAACCTTGGATAGTTGTTTTAGGGGTGAGCAATCTGGCAAAATAAAAAAAAATCAACAGTAGTTTCTGTAAGTAGCTGCTTCCTTACACTTCCTTCACACTTTATTATTAAAAATGGCTGTTTGTTGGGGTAAGAATCAATAACAGAAGTAGTTGGTGAAAAGCAAGCCGAGAGGTGTCTCTATTTGAACAGAGCTGCATTCAACGAGAGCATCCCTGAATCACAATACGATTTCTCCAAATTTGCAGATCATCACAAAGTCGGGCTCCAATTTGATTTCATCATATGGCCCACCCACAGCTAAGTCAATGAGGAGTGAGTCTGACGAGGACGCCCAAGCCCCAGCATATCACACCAGTCCTCCGTGACCTCCGCTGGCTTCCAATTATCCAACGCATCCAAAGCAAAATCTGCCTACTCACTTACCAATGTATTCATGGACACACCTCGAACTGTCTCACTGAACTCCTCACTCCTCCACCCATAACCAGAGCACTCCGCAGACACCAGCCTGAAGTCCGTCCCCAGAACTGAACTCCGGACAATGGGCGACAGAGCATTCCAGGTGGCTGCTCCTAAACTGTGGAACACCCTACCTACCTACCACATCTGAGGGCCCCACAGTGCCTGGAGTCCTTCAGAAGAGGGCCTTTTTAACATATGTTTTAATTCTAATGTGTGTGCTCTTATTGTTTATGCAATTCAGTATTGTTTAAGCATGGGATGATATGGAGATTTTGTCTCACAATTTCCTTGGACACATTTTCTGCGATTCATGATGTCATTATCTGCCGTAGTTGAACTCACCTCTCGTTCAACTGTCTTTTTAAGTGATGGTGCAAATTATCGCGGTTACCAATATTTATGTACTGTGTTTAATGTCACAGCCCTAGTATTGTCAGCGAAATCCATCCATCCATCTTCCGCTTATCCGTTGCCGGGTCGCGGGGGCAACAGTCCAAGCGGCCCGGATCACATTGCACCAGTCCCTTATGGCTCCTCCTGCAGGTGGTGGGTCCACAGGAGGACGGCCCCACGACGCTCCTTCATCTCTGGGCAACGTAACTGGCCTTGATGGTCTCATCATAAGGGGCTTCTGAACCGCTCTTGGTCTGACCCGTCACCTAGGACCTGTTTGCCAGACCAGGAGACCCTACCAGGAGCATAATGCCCCAGACAACAGAGCTCCTAGGATCATTCAGGTGCTCAAACCCCTCCACCGAGGAGGGGCTGTCAGCGAAATATACTTCTAAAACTGCTTTTATACATTGCAGTAGTACTAATTTATTATATTTCAGCTTCATGAAACGCTGGAGATGCAGGGCAGAAAAAAACCCTCAGCCTTTGGGGTTAGGCAATTGCAGTATTTCAAATTGAGCCCTATCACCAAATCAGACCAGTAGGACACAAACATTAAAAGAAATGTCATTAAAAAGATATTTAATTTATATGCATAAGGTGGATTAAAGTATTGGTTAAAGACTTCTTGCAAGCTAATGGTTGCTTTGTACCAAAACGGCACAATTGTAGCCAACCAAGGACACTTCACACACGAAAGAGGATGAAAGGTTTATTGGCTGCGGGCTACCAACGGTCTCAGAGTAAATCTTCTTATGAAATGACTATAATGTGCAGTCTATAGCAGATTATGACAGATCAAGGCAGCCTATGTTTCACACAGGTGGCACTTATTGCAGTTTCGGTGGCTGATAAATGAAACCTGCAGATATCGCAGAGGGTTGACAGTATTGGATGGGCGTGTGTCGATGGAGCAGCTCGTTAAATTGTACTCATAAGCCAGCAGTTAAATGTTGGTTAATGATGCGCCCAGAAACACTTAGAAACAGTCGGGTGGGCAACCTTTGGACCGACGGAGTGTCCTGAGGATAATCCCTGTCATAAATATCAACCTCTTCACTCAGCACGTACACACACAGACGCCTCTGGTCAGCTATGGCCCGGACAAACCTCCGCACACTGTCCGCCTCGCCATTAGCCTCCACGCTTTTGTTTTGGCACGTTGTTTGTTTGCCACTGTGCAGAAATATTTCGGTGGAATCTAGCGTGATTGCACCATAGGTTAGCGACACCCAGCTATTACAGCGGAGAGGAGCCTTGTATTTAGGCTGCCTCAGCGGCGACTATATTTGTCCGCGCGTGCATAGCGGGCCAGCTTTACGGCCGGGCTTCACCACACATTCCAACGGCCATTATGATACATGTCTAAAACTGGCCAAGGGACGAACAGGAGTCTCACCCATCACTGTGAACCCAATATGAAGAAGGGACGCATGATGTTCTCACCGCTACAATAGTAAACGCGTTATAGGGGGTTGAAGGATTTTTTTTTTAAATGCTAGAATTTTTAATTAATCAATTTATTAAAGGCACTATACCTGATTTCATTTCATTTATTCATTCTCTTTTCATGGTCATGCAATATCAGAAAGGGTTACAATTGATCAAATATAATAATAGTATTAATAATACATTCCATGCAAAGAAGAATAGGAGTAGGATGAAGAACAATTATAATTTCCTACCCCATCCTTAGTTCAAAGTTCACAAATTAGATGACCACCAGTATACAAATACAACAAAATACAATAGTTACTTTTTAACTAGTTCCACCTTCCTCTTCATACATTTTAAGTGGTTTCTGTTAAACGTATATTTAAATTGAACAATATTTGAACAACATTTTAGATCATTTTCCAGAGAGTTCCCTTGTAACACTGTTCCAGTGAAACACATGTGTTTGAGTGTAGTCCTTGCAAAAGGCTGTTTAATGTCCTGTTTTCGTCTGTCTCACTATTTACTGTGTAAAGTGTTTGTCGTCCGTGTGGTAACAGGCTGTGTTTTGCTTTGTGAATTACTAATAAAGTTTATAATATAATTCAGTAGAAGGAAATTTGTTTATTTATCCTTAAAGGCACTATACCTGATTTTTCATATTCTCATAATGGAAGAGGGAGTGAGTAAAATAAATTGATAGTTGTGGTCTAAACACATTCCTAACTTTCCAAGCTCATTTCTAAAATCCTGTTTCTTCTCAGAGATGTGTTTATAAGTACATCTATATGAAGAAATGGGATTTAAGAAATCTGTTAGGAAAGTTACAAATGTTTTTGGACCACATCTATCAATTAAATTAACTTGCTCCCTCTTCATTATTTGTAACAAACAAATCAAGTATAGTGCCTGTATGTGGTAAGAATGTACATACACGATATGCAAAAGTGAAAGTAATATTTAAATAGAAACAATGCTTATAGTGAAAACTCTTAAGTATGTGCTGGTTTACTGTATAATAATGTAATAGTGTTGTGTGGTGCAAGCATCCAAGTGCTGTTTTGCACATGTTGTTTGTGAATTTATGAAGATCATGTGACCTCATTTGATTGTGCAAGAGGGGCAGGTTTTTTATAAGTTAAAACTCCGTCCTACTCCTTTTGAGCATCTTTCTCATAAGAACTTCCTTGCTCATGTCGAAATCACACAAAAAGTTTGATGTACTGATGCTCAAATAACTGATTAAATAAAAAAACGTCAAAAGTTTTAAAGATTTGATAAAGCTACAGACAAGCATGATTTTTGGTCCGAGAGAATTGTGAAGTATTATTTATTATTTATTTTATTTATTTGTTATAAAAATGTAAACAGATA
>OMNZ01051164.1:21532-40502 GCA_900303255.1 Lesueurigobius sanzi
ATGTGAGCGTTGATTGTCACATGTGTTTGCCGTGTAATGTACATACGCTTGTTATGAATTTAAGAACATCATGTGACCTCCTTTGATTGTGTAAGAGGGGGAGGGTTTTATAAGTTAAAACTTCGTCCTACTCCTTTTGAGCATCTTTCTCATAAGAACTTCCTTGCAAATGTCGAAATCACACAAAAAGTTTGATGCACTGATGCTCAAATAACTGATTAAATAAAAAAACGTCAAAAGCTTGAATCAAATATGACTATTAAAGATTTGATAAAGCTACAGACAAGCATGATTTTTGGTCCGAGGGAATTGTGAAGTATTATTTATTATTTATTTTATTTATTTGTTATAAAAATGTAAACAGATAGTAAATTCATAAAAACGGTCAGACTTTCCTTCAGACGCAGCTCACATGTCACTGGGCTGTTGTTATTTCTGAAGAGCTTTGTATTAAGAGTTGTATCTATCAATCACAATCAATGTCTATCATGCTTGTACAGTAAGTGCTGATTTTGTGATTAATGAACAATAATGAACAATGTATGTTTATTGGATACCCTTTTATATAACAAAACAGTACTGCCTTTTTATCGAGAGCGTAAAATCTGGGCCGTTTTAATTGTTAATCGGAATGAACAAGAGTTGTAATTAAATAAAATGGCAAGAGCGAAAGCAAAGGTGATTCAAGTCAAGCATCACTTTGACCTAAAATGTGGTAATTATGTGCGGTCATGAATAATTTTGCGCAAAAACACTTTTTTTTTGCATTAGACGTACAGTACACTGATTCAGAAATACTAGACTCGTGGGACTTTTGTCTGTACTTCCTCCATTTACGGATGCATCTCTGAGTGAATATAGGTCACACACACAGGGGCTGGGAGGTGGCTCTGAGGATGGTGCGCTGGGTCTCCAGGCGAGAGCGGCACCGGGGGAGCCCCTCCGCTGCAGCCGCACACCATGCTGCTATTAATACAGCCACACTCATTTTAATATTTAATTGCGTTGATGGACTGCATCTGTGCTGCTCTGTGATGCAAACATTATTATACATACTAAGTGGCTTAATTGTAATTAGAGCTGAAAATTTAATTAAAGTCAACAATAAAGGAGATCACAGCAGGTTTTTTTTTTTTCTTTTCAGAGCAGACCCCCCCCTCAGTGCACTTAACCCTTTCATCACCACGGTGCACCTTCAGTCCAGATGCCACATACCACTTGACTTGTTTTACAAAATTATATAAAAATAATACTAAATGAAAATAATAAATGGCTTGTATTTATATTGCGGTTTACAAGTTTTTGACACAAGTTTCTCAAAGTGCTGCTGTTATTAAGTTCATAAATGGCTTTATGTTATAGTCATTATTCATTGACTCCATAGTCAGTGGTGGGAAGCTACTATTGTGGCAATAGCTGCCCTAGGGAAGCAAGGCTGCCAATTTAAGCCATCTGCCCCTCAGACCACCACCAACCAACCAACCACTCACTTACACACTACATCAAATAGGCAGTGGGTGAAATGTCTTGCCTAAGGGACACAACTAACCCTAACCCTAACCGCTCTGAGCCATTCTCCAATGAAAACCACATCTATCTGCAGTTGCATTTCACACTAAAACATTTGTGAGCTCCACTGAGACATTTCTCCAATCTCACAATGTCACAGATTCAGAGCCCAAACATGGATATCACTGATGTTCCTCAGACCATGCACGAAGTACCTATACAGTTGTGGCCAAAAGTTTATGTAAACCTATGCATTTCATAGAATATGAATGATAACACAAAAACCTTTACTTCACCCATGGTTAGTGGTTGCGTCAAGCCATTTATTGTCACTGTTACTTGTTTACGCTTTTCAACTAGAAACTAGCCAAATGTCCCTGATCAAAAGTTTACATATTGTGCATCTTGAAACAAACATCAGAGTCCAATTTTGTCAGAGAGTCCTGTGCTTCAGCTGAAGTGAGTTTTTCTTTGCTCCTGAACAATTTTCCTGGCAGTTATTGAAGGTCATGTAAACCTTAGATCAGGGACATTTGAGTAGTTTCTGTTTCATTATGATTTCAAAAGAGTAAACTCAGTTCTTTGACAATAAAGTGGGAATAGCCTGCCCCTCAGTCTGCGTGTTCTCACTGACCTGTCCCTGTTTAAGTCCAGGTTCTGTACAGACTGGCTTTTAACACCGAGGGCTAGAAATATACAAATGTTGTAGAAATGTGATAAAAAATGTCTGTGTTTTTATTGTTGTATCTTCCTGTGAAGCACTTTGGTCTTTTTTTGTTGTTGTAAAGTGCTATATAAATACATTTTGATTGATTGATTCAATAAACGGCTTCGTACAACAACTAAGTATGAGTGGAAAAAAAGATTTTTGTGTTATCATTCATATTCTATGAAAAAAGATTAAAAGGGTATACTTAAAAGGGTATGTAAACTTATGAGCACAACTGTATGCATTTTCTTTGTTCTCTTACAACGCCCATCGTGGCCGTCATTATTATGGTAATGGAAATAAATTATTTTTAAAAATCCTGGATTCAAAACTGAAATGTTTTGAACACGTCAGAACTTTCCAGGCGTTTCCAAATCTTCCCAAGACAAATCACAACCTGACAGAGACGAAGGTATTAACGGGACAAGTAAAAGTCAAAGATTAGTGTCACAGGTTTGGCGTGTGCACGAGTGGCCGTCTGCCGTGCCCTGTATTATTCATGCAGATCCAGGCGTGTTTTCAGCTGCGTGTGTAAACAGCTGTGTGTTTCTCAACATGCTTTTGCACTCTCAGCGCTCTGCTCACCGGGTCGACTGGTACTGATCAGACCAGAGGCGACAGGACGGCCTGGCAAACAACCAACAGTGGCCATACCCCCCCCTCCATAAACACCTACTGGAGAATACAGGCACTTAAATTGACAGACCCTCACATGTGGATAAATAGGAGACATGAAGCCAGCCAAGGAGCTCCTGCCAACAAATCAGCCCAGCTTTGCAGTAATACATAAATAAAACAACAGACCTCTTGATTTTTGTTTAAAGCGACTTCTCAAATACTGGGTCAGAGTTGGGAGATAATAGCAGGGTGTGGACCGCTGGATATTTTCTGGAGAACACAAAGAGAACCAAATAGTAATGTGCAATCACTCCATAAACAAGGTCAAAGCGTGTGTGGGTGACAGAAGTGAAAAGCTGCCAGTGAACGCAGCTTTTCCCAAAACCCTCCGAGACACCTTCAACTGTTTTTGTATTGTTGCTGTTTTAGGCAGCAAAGTCAGCAGCACGGGCTTTGATGTGTCCAAAAAGTGTTTAGTTGGAATGAAAGCCCAAAGAATACAGGGCTCGGGGTAAGCACATACTCTTAACTCTGGATGTCGTCTGTCAGCAGTTCGCCGCCTACAAGCTGAACTATCTACTTATAAATACATGCAGGATAATAAATGACGAGGAGGTGGAAACAGTTAGAAGGAAATCTGCATTTAGTGGGTAATTTATAGGGAACACTGCAAAATGTCATCCAAAAATAAGTCAAACTTTCTTGAAAAAGGTAAATTAGTCCTCAGTAACTCAATTCAACAAAAGTTTTGAATACACAGAAAAACGTCAACAACAATCTTACTTCAAGTAAATTACAATTTTTTTTTAATCTAATTGTGTGTGTTTTCTAAGCAGATTTCTGTAAACTAGTTACTCAAATCCAGGGCAAACTTACAGTGACTGTAGCTCCACCCACTTTAAAAAGTGACATTTTAACACCTCAATGAACACAAAATCATTCTCTAAAATGTTGACAAGACTAAGTTAATATAACATCTGGCGAACTTATAACTTGAAAGTTATACTTCAGTTTTACTCAAACCAGAGTTGTGCAGAAATGAGTACACACCACAACAAAAACTACTACAGTATATCTAGTACTTTGTATGGCATCCATGATTTTTA
Source organism: Lesueurigobius sanzi (assembly GCA_900303255.1). NCBI lineage: Eukaryota > Metazoa > Chordata > Actinopteri > Gobiiformes > Gobiidae > Lesueurigobius > Lesueurigobius sanzi. The sequence goes on from OMNZ01051164.1 coordinate 25,475, forward strand.
ATGACAGCACCAATATAATAATACAGGTCTTATAGGCAACATTTTGCAACATCCATCTTTTTTCCATTGTTCAACAATTACCTCTTTTAGAGACTGGATGATGGAGAGTGATGCTCAGCGCGTCTCTTCAGACTCCCCCATAGATGATCGACTGGGTTAGATCAGGACCAATTGCCATTGAATTACTTTCATCTTCACAACAGTGGCCTCAAAGGTGTGTTTAGGATCATTATCATGTTGGAAAACTGCACGGCCAAAGGCACGGCATGATGGGAGCATCTTCTCTTTCATTGTACTTCTGTGAATGCATGACGTCATCATGAAATACACCGACATCAGCAGCTCCCCCTGGTGGTGGCAGTGCCCCACATATGGACACTGTCACCACCATGTTTCACTCTAGGCACTGTGCATTTTTCTTTGTAGTCCTCACCTTTGCAACATCATAAACTTTTGAAGCCACTGGTTCCAAAAACATTCATCTTTGTCGCATCACTCCGTAGTGCAGCGTCAGTATCTTCATCTTTGCCAGCGTTGGCTCTGGCAAACTCTAGGCTTCTTTAGTGGACAGCACGCCATTACCAGTGTCTGCTGTATGGTGTCAGGGGAACTCGTCACTCCAGTTTGGCTTTCTACTTCTTTAGATAACTGCTGTGAACTTGCATTTTGATATTCTTCAACCTTTCTCACCAGAAGATACTCCTGTCAAGGTGTTAACTTCCATGACCTGGACATCTCTGCTTTTCCAACTTTTTTACATTTTTTGTGCCACATTTGCAACAGTATTCTGATTAATAAGTAAAGCTTTGCTGATCTTTTTATAGCCTTCACCTTTGTGGTATAAAGAAATGATTTTTCTTTCTCAGGTCATGTGTCATTTCTCTTCCATGTGGTGCCACATGACGATACTAGTGTAAAGAGTAAAAAAGGATCCGCACAGCCAAATAGCTCCCAGTTCTTATTTATTGCTTGCACCAGATCTGACGTTTCGGGCAAAAGCCCTTCATGTCCTGATGATACACCAGTTTAGAATCACTGATTTAGACAGTCCCAAGTAGTTCCATCTTTACTTTAGTCATAAATGATGATGAACATAATCTACAAGAACCATGTCTAGATTGTAAATGGCTTTATATTATTAAAATGATTTGTATGTATTAATATTGTAATTGTATTAATATATAATATACATATTGATTAATTTCACAATAGCTAATGGCCCCATGCTGCCTCCATACTGAGAAACATTGGCAAATGTAATTGGTGGTCACTGTTCTAGAGTGATTGAGCAATCCTAAACTCACATAATCCAGAAATGGATTAATGAAAAAGTGTTGGATGTAGAATGTGGGAGACTGCAGGGTTTTACCATAATTTCTTTCAAAGTTTTAATTAGAACTTATATCAATCCCACTTAAAACCCTCTTTCTCCTTAATAGAAAGAAGTGATATTTGTTTTCTAATCAAGGCACTGCCCATCTGCCCCAGTAAACTCTTCAGTAACAATAAAGTGGTAAATTTGTTTCTGCACAACACAGCTGTTTAGTTCTTTAGTGCACTGGATAGCATTATGTGCAGCGTGTTTGATTAAGAATCATCACATAACATTAATGGTAGAACTATATGATGTTTGCTAGTTCAAATATGCAGGTAAACATAACAACACCACCAGAAGAATGGAAGGAGGCTATGGTATTTTAAATTAAAGCAGTGAGGTTGAAAAGGTTCAAGTCAATACAAGGAACAACATATTCACGTCTTGTATGTTTACAGAGGCCATACACCTGAACTGACGATATCCAGACACCGCCACAATCGAAAACCCTTCACCGACCTCTAATGCCTCTGAGCTTTAGGGCTATAACCTCAGCTTGTTCATCAGACATCACAGGAAGCTACTAAGGACAGCAACATGATACGCTCATTCTAACCAAATAGTGACCAATTCCCAGAAAACAGATACCTACATACAGAAAATGTCTATTTCTTAAATCAGTATTAATTTTTACAGACAAAAGACATAATCCATCTCTGGTTCCAGAGACGTGCTTTTGAAAGAAATTGGTAGGAAACCAATATCCCATGCCTAAATTAAATTGTTGTCAAATATTAAAAGACAAGAGGCTCCACTGTAAAATTACAAAGATGTTGCAGAAGTTGACTTCCTCAATTTGCCTTTAGACCTTTATTTAGTTTTTTTTTTATTATTATTATTATAAGAACAGACAAAGAGAAACAATGAGAACAAAGATGAAACAAACAAAAAAAACTACAAATCAGAACAAAACTAAGGGGGGCACTGCTCCAAGCCACTTTGACTTAAAGTGGTCCATTTCGACCAATACTGGTGATACAAATGTTCTTTGAGTCTCAAGATGAAGGTTAACCTCTCCATAGAGTGGATCTCCTCATGAAGATTTCCCTTACTTGTTCCACTCAAGGGGGGTCTGGGCTTAGCCACGTTCTTGTCATGGCCTTTATTTCCGCAATTGTTATCACTTTGATGACGTAATTGTCCTTCCTTGAGGACAGACCCCTGGGTAGCAAGCCCAGCAGATGGATCCTGGGATCCCTGGGGACGTCATAGGCCAAGACATCGTCCGTCAATTTGAATACATTGTCCCAGAATGCTGACAACTGAGGGCATGAACAAACACTCAGAGAGGCCAATGATCAAGTAGTTGGTCCAATTCAACAATTTTCCAATGACCATTTATTCCCTATTACTCACTGGTCACTGTCCCAGTTTTTTCTGCACTTTTCAGGCTAAAGAAGTAAACCAATTCTGGCAAAAGCTTTGAAACTACTGTCAGAACCAGGCTTTAAAGCTTTTGGGTTGGGTTTTGTAATTTTCCCTTGCCACAGAGGAGACTCTAAGGCAGGGGTCTCCAACCATTTTTACCCCGTGAGTTACTTTTGCCTAACAAAAATGGCAGAGAGCTACTTAAGCTTCAATGAAACACATGTAAGTACAGTAGGTCTATGAGCCAAGATGATAATTCAACACAATAAAAGAAAATGACCATAGTTTCTGCTTGGAAAGGGCTGGCGAATGACTAGTTGGAAATCCCTGGTCTAAGGGTTGTCCTCGGGTTGTTTGTTTAGGCATTACATTAGTTTGAAGATTACATTTTGGACATTACATTTGCTGTAAATAAATTTCACTGTATTGATGTCTGAGCATCTCTGTGAGGCGACTGTTGTTGTGATATCAGGCTATACAGAAATGAATCGATTGTTTGAAAGTTCCAAAAATGAATTCAGATAATAATGTGAACATAGAGAGAGAGATCTTGTTTCACCAAGGAATAAAGTCATACATCGAAGTTAGTTTGACTCCTGTTAAATCTCAGGTCAGGCACAAACATGTTCAGGAAGCGGGCTACCTTTCAGCATCATTAGCTAATTGAATTTAGTATTGATTCTATATCAGTAATAAGTGATATATGAGGCTCATATTAGTTATATTAGGTTAAATAGGCAGCCAGAAGGTCATGTGCATGGGACATTTTGTATTCAGTCATAAATTGATCTGCCATGTTTTATTAGATTGGTGTGTTGCCGTGTGGGGGGCTTATTAAAGAGCTATGGGGCTGATGTAGTGCAGCATTGACTGGAAATCATTTATCACAGAGTGTATTGGAGAAACATACAGTAAGTTCACTAGGCAAAAGAACTATATCTGGGTCTAGAAAGCCATTTTTCATTTACACATTGCATCCGAGTCAACCTACGAACCTAAGAAAGATTTAAATTTTAATAGTAATTGTCAGCAGAATATTCATCTCATAAACAGGGCTCATACTTAACTTTGTCAATTTTATAGACTGGTCAAGGTTTAAAGACTGTAATAAGTGCTGCTGTAAAGTGTTTTCTGTTTTTATTGCAGCAGTGTGATGTATTGGCAAACAGTGTTGTACTTAATGACATTGTTGTTTTATGAGTCCTGTCACTTGTCGCTGTATCAGTCACAGCCATTTGTCCTATGGAGAGTATATGGACAGACCCAAACAGGTGGCAATGGGCACCGACCTGCCCAGATGTACCACCAGCAGAAGTAGCCCTGAGTGCAACACTCCAAGGTCTAAGACTGGGGAAAAGAGTTAAGAGAGTGCTCCATGGGGACGGCATATTTCACTACGAGGTCGGGCCTGTGTTGCTGGGCAAGAAAATCCATTTACATCTCCCTGGAGGAGCTGGACAGTGTCAGGGAACAGAGAAACTTCAGCATCTCTGACTGATGTCTAATCCGAAACTTTTATGAAAGTGGTTTGTCAGCTTTGGTATCTTTGTTTCTCCCAATTTGAATTACACATTATTTAACTAGAGGTCGACCGATATATGGGTGATCTACATTATTGGCTATCGGCTGACAAAATCTAAAAATAAGGCTGATATATATTCTTTTTATATGCTCCTGGATGTGCGGTCATAAATCTGCGGTCCTGGATCTGCATGTTTAGCACCGCTTCAAAGCTACTGTTACAGTAAACCTGCAGACCGGAGCCGCTGCACATTCAGGACCGCAGATTTACGACTGCACATCCAGGAACATTTTTTTTAAAACGGCTTTATATTTGGAGTAGACATCCTACATAATACAATATATTAGACTGTAAGATTGTAGAAACATATGGACATGAAACAATATCTGCTGCTTTGCTGTTGGAGCTTACAATTGTGAAATTATATTAAACAAAAAATGTTTTAATGTAAAATCCTTATGTTAGTCTTAACATTACCCAACAATACCTTCTAATTTAAAAGTAAAAGCTAAATTCCAAACCACTTACAAGCTTATAAATATAGACCAATAAACAGACCTATAACTTGGTGCAATACTGTAACATGCAATAGGTCTACAAATTATAATTATTATCTAATTTCAAACTATGACTTTGAAATTAGATGAATTGGATGATCAAACTGTTAACAAATTCATCCATAACTTCGCCGACACATTCCTAGGATCTTCACAGGAAGGAAGAAAGCGGAGCAGTCCCACCACAGTAAAGCCAGCAGCTACAACTAGCTCGCTAGGGTTCAAACATGAAGGGAAGGATTTCACTCTACTATTACGATAATATATTTTCTTTTTTTTTCCATTTCACTTGCAATTACATACACAATGCAGCTCAGTTCGCCTTTTACTAAAAGATTTGTTTTGCGGTGATTGTGTTTTGACTATTGAATTCTGCGTATCTGCCATTAGTGCATACGCCATGTGTGCATGTACGATACATCTCAGTGCACGTCTGGCCATATTGTTCAATACTGTACCTTAATTAAAAACCTCGGCCGGCTCATTGTAATCTGACCATTTGTAAGCATTACTGGATTAGTGCGGCCAATTATCTGCCACCCTCAACACTGATATGAACAAATCCTGTATCCATAACCTGGACGTAATAGACATATGTTGGTTTGATGCATCACATGGCTAATTTCGTGATTACATTTTCAGTGACCAGACCTTTTCCTGTCTGCTAATTGCTGCAGGTTAAGTAGAAGCATGGCAATACGAATGCGAGTTTCATGTTGCAAACGCAGGCCTGTGCTCTGCTCCGACTGGCCCCCATCAATCCTCGCCGCTCATGTGTGGAGGTGTGTGTTTGCGGAGCTACTGATGCGCTCATATGACCACGGTGTCGCTATTAAAATGAAATACAAGTTCAGCATGTAGTTCTTTATAACTCTAGTAAAAAATGAAGCGGTTTTACAGCATTATTGTTCAGCGGACGGGTAATGCCGGTGAAGAGGATGTGTTTTATTGGCCTTTTATGTGGGGCTTCTTTATAGAGATGTGTCGGGCTGGAGATATAATGAAGGAATTGATTCTCACGCAACACCTGCGACCTGATACGACCTGGATACGAGCTGAAAACTGGATTACGGCGCAATAACCGAAACATTGTTAAATAGTAAGAGCGCTTGGGTTGCTAAAAAAAATCTTTAAAATGAGAACAATTTAGACATTTTGCAAGTTTGATGTCTCAGCGCCTCACCTGGGCTTGATTCTTACCTTTGATGAACTCTGTGTCAGCCCTGTGTATGTGTCTCTCCTGATTTCCGCTGAAGAACTTTCATCACCCTCTGTCTCCAAAAAAGAGACACAATATGTTTAAAATATTCAGATACAGCTGTACACAAAAAACGTTGATGCTACCTTGTGAAACAGTCACACAGAAATGATTATTTGTTTAAGCTACGAACCATCCTTTCGAAATGTCCAAGGTAGCACCAAATAGTTCATCAATGCAAGTCTGAGACAGAGGCTGAAATGCCCCCATTAATGCCTTCATGCATATTTTACCACAAACATACACTATTTAGCTAAACTTAATAAATTAATGGCTTCAGATCTGCAGAGGCGGCAGTGATCAAAAGTACAACTCAAAGTGAATATATCAATCTGTATTCTTTAATTCATATCCATTTCATATTTAGAAAACCAATAGCTGATTAGCAGTGTCTATCATTAACCCTCTCTGATTGGCAGTTGGACATTAAAGATTAGTGCATAAAGAAATGTAAGATTCTGTAGCTTTAAATGTAAATTTTTATATGGATTTTGGTCTTACATTGGGAAAAGGTGCACCTGTATACGAATATATGATGTTGTTAACTGGATATCTTTGTAAACTCTCTTCAAAGTGTTAGAGTATGTGCCTCCAGAGCCCACTGGACCAACCCTGCTTTGGAGTGTTGGATGTGACTGAAGATACTCAAGGGGCAGTGTCTCTCTGGATCTTAAAGGGGAACACCTGGGAAATGTTGAACTTTTCTTCAGGAATTTGCCGAAGCGGATCCACACAATTTGAGAGCTTCTTGCACGGTGCGTAATAGTACCCTCGTGCATGCTGACGTAAACAGGGGAGCGTGTGTGCGTGCTGCGAGGTGATCAGACGCAGAAACAGCGGTGGCATGTTCAGGCCAATCAGCCAATAAACACTGACTGTCTGCTGGCCACTCATGTTAAACTTTCTCTCGCTATTGGCCTCAGACAGGTGCCACGTGTACGATTATCCTATCAACCCTGTGCCACTGATAAAAGCAGCCTACAAATAAGGTCACAAGGCCATTTCTGCTACACAAAACCATATTTATGCTATTATATTAACCACTGAATATCAACAGACTGCTGGTGAGATAGACAAAAAAATTAACAATTTTGCTAAAGTGAACAGGACGGTGTAGCGCGTGGTAAGACAAGCTCTTGAGGGTCATATTAACAAGACTATTTCCAATAATGAGGTAAAGAGGGGCCAAAAAATTCAATGGAAAGTCCATTGGAGCCCGCCCCCGTATGCTAACTGGCTTTGGAGAACTAGCCAATTGTATCTCCATCATTAATAGACACTCTATGAGTATACCGGCATGTATGTGCGTTGTCCACCAAGGCGTGCTTGTGGACAGAACGCAGTGCATCAAGGCTCCTTAAAAGTGTTAATTTAACACAAGCAGAAGTGCGTCACCTGCTGATCACCAACTAAATGTATCAGGATGTGTGAGCATCACGGTCAGCAAGGGGAAGGCGGCTGTTTAAGCAGGTTATAGACAGAGTCACAGCTCCCAGTGCATATGGAGTTTCTCTGTGCGTTGATCTCGTCTCTGAGTCCTTATGTCTGTCACAGACTGTGTTATCTGCAGAGGCTCCAGGAGCTGTTGTCAGCCACATGTAAACATGTGTAAATAAAACAGATTTGATGATGGGGAACGTGAGCTTGAGCGTCACTGTGCATGCGCATGTTTTCCAGCATTCTCCCTTACACAATAAAAAAAACTGTTAAGCGTGTGCTGGCCTTCAATCAGGCAATAACTACAGCTGATTCGGGATTAGGGTTATTTTGGGGACAAATTGAACTGGATGCAGGATCCGGGGCTAAAGCATGAAATGGATTTAGGGACTGTCCTGAATTTCTCTGGACATCTGGGGTCTATGGCTACTACATTAGGTAGTTACCTCAAACCCAAACCCTGATTGCCTCATTTACTTACATGGTTGAAATACATAGAACAGGTTAGCGTATCCATTTCATCAGACCATAGTTAATACACCTGTAATTGTAGACCCTATACCTGTTTTGTTCTAATAGTTCAATTATGTCAATCATGCTGTAGAACATACGCAGTGGGATTCTTCGTTTTTTTCCTTCATAGAATTGCTTCTACACTTGTGAAAAACTAAAAAAAACAAATTAATATTCAGATATTTTTGTCCAGCTGTGAAATGCACTCATGTTAGTAACTGAACAGACCTGGCACATACCATGCGGCTGGAGCAAATTCCTTTTGGACTCATTCTTTTGTGACTCCAAAATAGACGCTTGATGCGAAAACTAAAAATGTGTGACCACCCTGTGTTTAAATGGGGATCCTAAAGCCATGGCGGTTGGGGATTTTTTTTCCCAGGCCTTGAGAGCTCCGAGCTTTAAGTCCAAATATGAAATTATCAGAGTTTCACATGTGAGGTTTTCATGGGCCATTGGCGGCCGCTGCGTTCTGGTGCAGTGGGGACAACTCGCAGCTCGTTTGTGTCTGGGTGTGAGTGCACGCCAAGCACTGTGGTCAGCCCTGCGCCCCAACTCGCCTGGCCGTGTCCGCGGGCTGGAGGCGGCCAGAAAAGGTCCTCACACACACACATACACGTACTGGCTGGAGCGAAGACGCCGGAGTGGGTCAGCTCTGGTTTGTCATGTCGGCTGCACGATCCCAAGTCCTGTCCCGGGATAAGAGGGGACCATGAGTGCAGACTGCAGCCTCTGGACAAGAGTGAGAGAAGGTTATCAAAATCAACTATGACTCTAATGGTTATTATCAGTCAAAAGTGAAGCATATGTTTAGAACAACTTTTGCTTTTCAGAGTAAAGTTGCTAAATATGATCTCAAATCAGAAACTGCACAATGCCTCAGTCACAAATGATGCCATATATTTTGAAGTGAGCTGTGACCCTGTGAACCAAAACAATATGACCGGCGATAGTAAATAGTTTCTGAAAACGATTTTATTATTATATCTTAATGATCTTGTTATTGGTACAGTATAGTCTGACTGTATGGAAGGTTTACCTACGTCTCCTGAGATGTCTAACCTGCCATGAGCACTTTAACTAAATTAATAAAATAAGCTATTTGGATTTGGCACTTTTTTAAATGTCATAAAAAATAATTTGAGGAAAGGCATGATAACGTTTGTGCTTTGGAATTTAAAGAAAGGATCTGGAAGGTATCTAATGACAAATATTTCCTATAAAAGTCAATAAATCACTAAATCAGTAACAGAACATGGGCCTGTTTCTGAAAAAGTCGCATGCCAAGTAGGCCACCGAGACATTACCCATAAGCCCCGACTCCTCCGCAGATAAATTCCCGCGGGACACATATTTTAACACAGGCGGGTTATCATAAAGCATTTGGCCAGGCAGAGCGGAGGTCCTATACTTAGCAGACTTTAATGACCGGTGCCGCTTTACGCCGACATGTATTCTGATTAGACTGTCATTTTGGAAAGATGTCCGCAGCCGCCACAAAGCCACCCGATATACAGTTCACATGGGGGATAAAAAACAACAGAAAGACAAAAGAAAATGGATTTTAAGTGCGCTCCCTGTAGTTCACATTTCGCCGTCCAACACAACACACACACGCACCGCGCACGCGTCAATCCATCGCACGTGTAAAAAGCTATGGAGTTGTATACGCTGCGCCTGTTGAGAGATATTTTACAGGACCGTAGCCACTCACGGGACGGGACGGGGGGCTGGAGCCAGAACTGGGAGCAGCCAACGGAGGTGGGAAAGGATTTGTGCAGCGCGCGGAGGAGCGTTGGGTCAAACGCGACTGGAGGGGTGCCGCGCTCTTTACAAGGAGTCCAGTGCCCCCTGTCGGCCGCCATCGGAAACACGTCGTCAATCAACTTCGCTTTTGCCTCCGGAGTTATTCTCTCTCTCTCTCTCTCTCTCTCTCTCTCTCTCTCTCTCTCTCTCTCTCTCTGCCCCCCTACAAGTAAAAAGTACAAATTATAGGTACTTTTACTTTACTCAAGTACATTTTATTATGAATATGAGCTGGCAATATAATGAGCTGGTTTAGTCCCAGTTTAGACTTGGTTTTGTTGGTTTTGTCCTGATTTAGACCTTGTTTAGACCTGGTTTAGTCCTGATTTAGACCTTGTTTAGACCTGGTTTAGTCCTGATTTAGACCTTGTTTAGACCCGGTTTAGACCTGATTTAAACCTTGTTTAGACCTGATTTAGTCCTGATTTAGACCTTGTTTAGATCTGGTGTTAGACCTGGTTTGATTCAAAGGATAAAAAAAAAATCCTGCACATTAATCTCTTAAGAAATACTTTTAATTTTACTTACAGTATAAAGTACATTTCACATTGCATACTTTGATACTTTGATACTTTTGCTTAAAGTATCAAAGACTTTTGTCCCATTGGTCCTGTATCTGCAGCTTTACTCAACTTCTTAGGTGTGCAAAGCCATCTTTCTGGCAACGTATTTTTGTGTGGTCCTTTTGACAAAATTGCCAAATGAACAACAAAATAATAACAAATCTCAATAAAGAATTAACTTGCAAATACGCCTAGAGGTTAATAATATTTGCAAATCATAATACAATGCGTTTGGATGAAGAAGTTGACTACCGAATAAAATGATCTTATCCGAAGCATATTTCACTGTTCTTGTCATTTTAGGGCGACCGCAGCAGTATTTTGTGATTGCTGGTCAGAGTATGTGGTGTCAGTATTGAACAACAAAGCCTGCAGGCCTCACGCACCGCAGCGAGCAGCCTAACCCCGCTGCACTCATGCACACAAGGGGCTAGAGTTACAGCCACTGACCGCTGCTAACCTGTTATTCAAGCTTCTCTCCCATAAACACAGCGCGTCTCTCTGGCTGCGCCCTCTTTCATCTCGGCCTGATTGTTGTGGAGAGAATACTGCCTCGCCACACACAAACACATACAGCCATGATCCTCTTTGTGAAGGGCTGGGGCTTACAAATAGTTACATATTCACCAGCGCAAGTGTGGTCCAGGGAGAATATATCAGCTGTGGACGGGAGGGCAAGCGGGACACGACGGCGGCGCCCACAGACTATTTAGTCTAAGAGCAAAATCCTATTTGGTTGGAGATTTTTGTCATGAGAATTAATTTATCTTAGATGGCAAAATCATATTTCATTTTTCATGTATTTATTTCATTCAAAAGTTACTTCACAAAGTTACTTCACAAAGTTACTTCACAAAGTTACTTCACAAAGCTTGAATGAAAAGGAGCAGAGAGAGAGAGAGAGCAATCTTATGATCTTTACAAGCACATCATTTCTTTTTCATCTTTTAGATTAGATTAGATATACTTTATTGATCTTACAATGGAGAAATTCACTCGCTTTTACAGCATTTACAAATACAGTAGTTGTAAAATGATCCCAAAACTAATAGTAAAGTTGTCCCAGATAAAGGTGCACATTATTTGTGACCAACAATTTTTCATGTCATTTTCATACTTCTTCAATACAGTAGCTTGAATGCCATGATAGTTGTCTGTCTTTTATTTCTTTGCTAAGTGTTACATCTATGGGAAATGTGTTTTTTCCTCCTTTAGTATATTGCAACCTCAGACATTAATTTGTGGAAATAATGATGTGCATCTAAATATAACGCATTTTTGTCAATTTCATACAGTTACAGGTTACTTGTCTTGCATTTCTGTGACCGCGACCCTAAAAAAGTGACCCCCAAGTTGTGAAATGTACTCTATTCTATTCTATCTAGAAATTTGTGTTGGAATGTGTCAGGGCCACAACTATCACGTTTAATATCCTCGCTCCCTCTTTCATTGTTTGTAATAAAAGGAAAATCAGATGTGCCTTTAATCACAATAGACTGGAGGAAAAAAGTATGTGTTGGTGTTGAGTGCTTCATAGTTTCGCACTGTAAAAAGTACAATTGGTCTTGTCAATTTTGTTTTTACTCAAAAGAAAAGACAAAAGGAGGAGGAGGAGGAGGAGGGGGTACATTTTGGTGACTTGTCCGTCTACACGCTGCAAAAAGTTATCTAAAAACAAATTTCTTGAAATAAAATGTGCCCTTGATTTGCGTTGGTAAGTAAAATCACCTGCGTATGGAGCAATTATATTAGCGCTTAGATTGAGAAAAAAGATCCCATTGCACATAAAATTTGATAATAAATCTTGAATTCAAGTATTTTCCACTTTTTGCAGTGAATCCGATCATTTCTTTGTACTTTACTGAATCTGTGAGTTCTTTTGGTTTGTGGCTGATGTTGAAAGTGTCTCCTGGCATGAGTCATATGTGAACAGTCATCGACACGCATAACTTACACCGATCGTAAGATACTTTCTTGGTTGGGGAACGTACTGCGTAGAGTGCATAGAGGTGCCCGACAATGGAACCCCCTCAATTTACAAACAAAGGCTTAAAACCAAACTGCAAACCACTTTGAGAGCAAGAAGTTGTGAGAATCCCATCAAAGAGGAGAGTAGTTGAAATGCTATGATGGCTCCAGAAAAAAAATGAAGGGAAAAATTGTTGAAAAAAAAGATGTTGAGTCAGGACTGCGCGGCGACATGTGTTATTTATTTGGCCGTGTAAACACAAGGGAAAGGCAGACATAATCAATAGGAAACTCCAGATTGTAAATAGACGGCTCTAATAGCCTAAACACGGGCCGCTATAGTTACACTGACATATCAGCAGCACTTAGGCTCCACACAGAGACCTGGGCGAGCGGGGAGGGGAGAGAGAGAGAGAGGGCTGCTCTTATTTACCAATAAAGAGCCCTGATGAGAAGATAAACACGCAGGAGACAGTCTGGGTACGGGGCAGGGAGGTACAGGGGGGACCAGGAAAACATGTTTGCCAGTGTGGTAATGTAAAGGCTACACCTTAGGCTTAGACCTCTGGGGCTAACTGAGGCTCTGTTGGCTGTGAGTTTTATTTAAACAATCCAATTTTTTGGTATTTTTAAAAGTCAGACTAGGTTTTTGTTTTGTTTTATATATTTTTAAGATATCATATTTTAGGTGATTTCATCTGCCTTAGAATTACAAGGTTCTATCTGCACTCTGAGTGGTTCTGAGATATTTAGGTTCAAAGGTTTGACCACTCGTAGAACAAAATGGAAATGGATTTTTTTTTTCTAATAAAAAAACAAAAAAGGCTGGTGAAGAAAGAGGCTCATGTAGCCAACTTCATCAAAACAAAACACAAAAGAATGTGGACGGCCGAAGAAAAGGAAGTTAATATTAAATGTAACTCAAAGTATAACTCAGTTACATTTTTGTGACCGTAATCTGTTACATTTAACTAGTAATATAGAAAATATTACAATTTTAAAGTAACTTGCCCAACACCACAAATGATGCCAAACTGCCACAAGTGCACAAACTCCTATGGTTTAATTGAATCTGACCAGGGCAGTTCTGTGAGATTCAGAATTGCTTTTAGAGGGGAAAACAGCAAACGTTACACAGAAAGATCGCACCTGATCTGGATATCGAAACTGGGCCTTTGTTGTGCCACTGTGCCCAAAGTGTTGTAAAAGAAATGAAAATGTAATAGACTTTGATCACGCCCCAAAAAGACAGGAGACTAATTTATTATGCTTTGTTGTATTAGATGATAAAAGAAACTCAATAAGCCTAAAATCTTTAAAATTCCTGTAACACTATTCTCAGGTCCAGACCTCTTTCTCATCGTGACTATATTTCACGTCAAGTTTTGTTTGTGAGAAACTCTCAGACATCCACAAAACAAAATGCTGGAAAACATGCATTTTATGTGATTACATTTCATTTTTTTTAATTGCAGCATGTCTCAGACTGGTACACTGGTAGACTTAACCAATGAGTAAAATGAGACCACTGAAGCCCTAATTACGGCTAATTTGACCATACGATTAAAGAGTGCTCTGGCGGTAAACAGCAGGCATGGGTATGATGCCGGCTTAATAATTGCTTAGAAGAGTTATATAAAAGTGTTGTTGTATTTGCACTTTTCTTGAGTTTGACACGAAAAGACAGTCCAGACACTAACACTATTGTTTACGGCAGCAGCTACAACGTAAGGCCAGACAAAGCCAAGGGGAAAATTTAGAGGTATCAATTTGACGGTAGATTGCTGACATAGATGTGAGGGGGAAATGTTTGGTAAGTTTTCTTCAGATAAAAATAGGGCTATTCAAGCGGGAAAATGGTGGCAAATGCCTGTATTTTCAGCGACAAAATGTAATTTATGGATATAGCCAGGTTTAAATGTATGGATTGTGTTGTTTTTGTTGTTGTTTTGTTAGATTTGCTCTGAGGGGATTTTGGATATCTTGTTTTGTCTTTGAATAAGCCAGTTTTTTAGTTCTCAAAACATAATAAACCAGGCAGGAATAGGAAAGATATTGAAAAATCCTTCAAAATAATGCACAAGACAGGAACATTTGGAGTCTGTAGGAGCTACTAAGTGGAAATTTGGTCGCAAAAATGCTAGAAAATTTGTTTGCGAAATAGCCATTAACCTCTTATACCCCACAGGACCCAAATTGGACACAAAAGGCGCAGTGGGCCCAAAAGCACCATCAAATACCAAAAATTTGACGATTCAATTGTGATCTGAAAACATAAAAACTCAGGTCCGCTGTAAAGAAACGTAAAATCAGCAATTTTGATCATGATTTTGTTCTGTTTTTCATAATTTTTGTCATCTTTTTTTTTTCATTATTTTTCATTATTCTTTTGTATTTTTTCGTCATTTTTGACTTTGATTCATTTGCAACTGAATGTACTGTCAACCAAAAACAGCTTTAACCTCTTAAACCCTACAGGACCCAAATTTGGCACGCTGGGGTTTAAGGGGTTAAAGTTACAATTTTCCATATAGTTCTATGGAGAAACATTGAATCAGTGCAATAAGTAAACACCTTATCGTCAAGATTAGGAGATTTATTTGATTCCAGGTTTAACTTCCAAGTTTATAAGTTAAGAGCAAACTGGCCCAAAAACAACAA
>OMNZ01051166.1:6327-18435 GCA_900303255.1 Lesueurigobius sanzi
TCTGAACACAAACACACAACTATACTGTTTAAAAATTGGATTGATAAGATAAAATATCAGTACAATGTTAAATTGTTACTCCAAAATACCTATGATTTATTTCTACTAATTATTCTATTCCCAAATCTTTATGTCTTGTTTCTAAGATTAACCATTTGTGCGACAGTGATACCTTTTTCCCTTGTGGATCAATAAAGTTTGTCTAAATCTAAGTCTCAAAATGAATATTAGATTAAATGATTTGAAGATCACCTATACCGCTGTAATCTCTTTCAAATGTAATGTCGTTCACATTTTAGGATGACTGTTCCAGATTTTAACCGCATAAAACTGAAACGCAGCCTCGACATTTTTAGTCCTGACTCTGGGAACCAACAGGAGCCCAGCAGAGATGCAGCAGAGGTGATTTAAAGCAGTTGTGTCCAAACTTTTTCAATCAGGGGCTGTGTATTCATTTGTTTATGACATTGAGTATAACCGTGGAGCCATACTTTACTTCAGGCTTGGAAGTTTACAGCAGCTCTGTCTCACCCGGAAATGTAAGATATTGAGGTCATAATTGCCAAGAATGATTAAACTTATAGTAAAAAGTATAATTTCTAGTGACATGAGCCAACTCTGCAAGAAGCCTGAGGGCCAACAAAAATTGGTCTGCTGGGCCGCACTTTAGGCACCCCTGAAGTCTAGCCATTCTACTCAGGACTTGTGCAGCAGTTTTCTAGATGTCTCGAGAGGTTTGCCTATGACAAAGTAGCCGCTAATACGGCTGCATCATGTATTTTTCCAATATAATTTTCACATAATCTACTGACTATATTACTTCAGCTCCTTATTATTTACTCACACTGCTTCCCATTTCCTCTAAATGGCCTCCCGCGCGCCCCCGCCAAACAATCGTAGAGAGGAAAATGTGTTTTTGAAAATGACCTGACGTGACGTTGGTGGCGGTGCTATTCTCGCAGCGCTCTCTCTCCAGCTCGATCTCATTCATCACGTCACACATCTGAACCGACCGCACCTGAGAGGGAGAAGCACAGGGTCAAGAGGTCAGAGCGCTTTTCAACACCGGGAGGCCGCCGCCAGGAATGCTACCGACGATGTGAGCGAGATACTGGGAAATAGTTTGGCCTGCGTTTATTGAAAAAGTGGAAAAAGTTTACACGAGTCTTGATTTGATTTAAGGGACATTGGGAAGAGATGTGATGGGACTTTTTTATTGTCATTTTTTTTGCATTAGAGATGGGCAGTGAGATGTGAATAGGAAAAGGAAAACTGTCGCCATGCAACCCTATACTATGCATAAGGGCCATGAACGATTCCCAATTCTATCCTTTTAAATGGAACTCTTTCTATGTCACTTAGGTTAAAAAATAAAAGTTAATATATGTGACTTTTTTGGCTCTTTTAGCTAAAAAGGTTCCCGACCCCTGCTTTTACAGCATAACTTTACTGGTACGAAACTACGTTTAACAGTGGTCTGACATTATCCCTTCAAACTATGCAATAATTAGAAAAACATGAAAGCTTGTTTTAGGCATTGTAAACTCACAGAGGCAGAGACATACTGCACCAAATTAGCTCATTTCCATCCGCAGGCCCTGCTTACTGGAAATAAATTAACACTACACAATAAATAATTAGAAACCAAGAAACAATAGAAATAGGCCAATCTTTGCACTCCACACACAGTCATTAACTTTTACACAATGATTCAACACCAACGTTTTTTCCTAAACTTCCCCAAACCACAAATGAACACAATGGGGGTTTCACAAAAATGTATGAATATTCAAAACAGTGAAAAGAGATGTTGATTGAGGGACAGTTCAGAATATAGAATTTCTGATGTCTGATATTTAAGTGTTAAGTTTTACATCATGGGAAACCCAGAAGTAAGAAAACATCATGTTCTCGGTGCTGAGCTGTTGAGATTAATTACAATCTTGCAATATCACAAAAACTTGTCAGAAACATCGCAACTACAAGACATTTTTCCATTTGGTCATGGTCTATCAATTGTGGAATGGTGCTGAAAGGGACAGGTGATGGGAATGAAGAATGGCATGTGGCCTGGTCCAACAGATACGCTAGTGCGGGGCAAAATGCTACATGATTTTAAGCTTATCTGATAGAAAAGGATGAGAGAACAGAGTGAGGTATGACCGCACCGCACAATTCTCCGCAAACAAACTCTTTAAGTTAAGTCATTTAAATGGTCGCAACTAGCCAATCACAGAGCTGCAATTGTTTTATTGGTTAGACAAGAGCATTAGCCTTAGAGCATATTTTCTTTTTTTTGACACTTGAAATCATCTCGGGATCCCAGCTCTGTGCTCGCGCCGCCTTGGGAGGTCCTGGTGATTTTGAGTATGCAGTGTACGTTTGAAAACGTTCTGCAGCTCGTCTGCGTAGGTTCTCAGTTGTACAGGAGTTGTCCATCGTAGGCAGAGATGCTTCAGTCTTCATCTGTACTCTGTAGTTGAAGTGTCGGATGTTTCGATCTTAGTCCAAAGATCTTCCTCAGCGAATAAAGACTTAAACACGTTTGTGGGTCTCTTAAGAGCAAACCAGAAGGAGGAGTTAACCTCTAAGTCCCTCCTCTCTTTGTTGGAAAAAACATCTTAGCCTATTGTTACTTAATAGTGCCTATTCATACTTAGAAGTGTCAACAACCTTAGAACTCAGCCCATGGTGAGACAATAGAGAGGTAACGAGCCCTATTAAGTATGAATAGGCTAAGATGTTCTTCAACCTTTAGTACCAAGAGAGGAGGGACTTAGAGGTTAACTCCTCCTTCTGGTTTGCTCTTAAGAGACCCATGAACGTGTTTAAGTCTTTATTCGCTGACACTTCAACTACAGAGTAGAGATGAAGGCTGAAGAATCTTTGCCTATGATACTGCAGCTCGACTAAATATCCAAAATCCCCAAATAGCAGGGTTCCGGTAAATAGACTCTATCGCCAAATGGATTACGGAGCCACTGAGTAATCTCTTGGATTATTCATCACTGTCAACCAAAGCAGAAGAATGCACTTTGACAGCTTCTCTCTTAGAGCAGTGGGTCAATGAAAAACGCTACATTGAGCCAGGGCTCTCTGGAGAAGGTCAGCAGAGATAGAGACAGAGAGCCAGTCTTAATGTTGCCGCATTTATAAACTCGGACGCAGCAGCAGCAGCAGCAGCCTCTTACCAAATGCTTACAAGATCCCAAGATGGAAAGGTCAGGCTTGGGAGAGCTCATGCATTTTCAACTCCAGTGCTCGTATGCTGCGTATAAGTGAACTTTCAGGGATCACACGCCTACAGTTAATGCAGATGTCAAACGAGATAGCGATGTATAAGTCATCCAGGGCTGAGCTCCTGCCAGCACAAAGCCCGCCTCACACATAATCAAGATTAGCTTTTCCTATCTGATAAAGCAGTCTTTGAGAATAGGAACTGCCGAGTTATGTAAACAACTCTGAAACTCATTAGTGTGGAATAGGCACCGTGTGGATAGGTGCAGCAAAAACAGCTCATGTTTTGAGTCCTCCTATCTGATTTTGGACCAAAGCGGAGAAGGAGAAGTGAAGTTCACATACGGTCCGTGGAAAAAGTTTGCATTTAACGCCACACCTGTTTGTTTTGGACATAAAGGGTCTTGGAGATGTCAAGTAAATAGCCATGTGTTGCATTTCTGTCTTGTAGCAACCAAGGTGTTCAGCACATTTTCCATGATAACAAAATGAAGACACTTGAGGAGCACAGACCACCAAGACACATCTGACTCATGCACCCAGTTACACATAATGCATAAAGTATGGCCAAATTATTGTTATCTCAATGTCAGATTACGCAATTTCCATATAACAAAAAGTCTAACATCTGCCTGTGATTTATATATTTTTATTTATTGCAAAAAGTAGTATTCAAGACAGTTATTACATTTCACAGTTTATATCGTGCAGCCTTTCGTTCTATAGTAATTGAGGTTTGAAATTTGTCCTTGGTTTTCCTTTCTAGAAATGTTCACGGTTATAAAAGCATTTTTCCACGGCACTGTACGTGCTTTTTCCACGGCACTGTATGTGCTGTAATGAATTTGATCAATGAAAACAACTCAAATGCCTCGTCTTAAGCCTTGATCTCACTTCTCTCTCATCTTAATGGCTAGGTTTATTCTTCTCCCGTGTGTCCGGGGTCATTTTGACACTATCATGATCTGCAGCAGCCTTCCCCTCTTAAGAGCAGAATCCAACGTGAGCTAAAATACTGTAATTACAGCCAGGAGGCACCGCACAGGACTAAGACATCAAGCCTCTAGCTAGAACACTCAGGGGGCATGAGGTGTTATAGCAGTCGCACAGTTAACTGTAGGTCCCTGCAGATTAGATCTGTGCCATTCCTGATAATGTGATCTTGGAGACAGGCTTTGGGGGATTCGATTTCTGAGAATTCAACACAAATGTCCAATTATTACATTTCAAAGGTCAGAGTTCAGAGCGGGGTAAAAAACAGTTCTTGATAGTAAATAAAGAAGATGTGAAACACTTGTGTGGTCACATTTGCTGCTGGTCAAGCAAACCTCCCTTTAGCCAGTCAAAAACATATCTTTATAGGATTGTCTCACTGAACATACTTTGTGTTTTTCCATCGTCGCTGTGTTATTATTTCTACAAGTAACATTTTTGAGAAATATGTTTTGCACGATTGTCCGACTACAAACTGTACAGAATCTGTTCTTTTAGAGATTTTTATTTATCTTTAGTGATTTTAGACCTGATTGCAGCTTTAAACGCTGTTGCCCACCACCTTACAGACTATGTCAGAGGGACAGCCCAGGGGCGGTTCAAGTCCTTCTACCTGTTGGGAGACTATTCCTCTACCCCGCTTCACTGTGGAATCCCTCAGGGATCTGTCCTTGGACCCATTCTCTTTGCACTATACCTCACACAGATTTTGATTTTTAAGCTACATGACATGTCTTCTATATTTCTATGCTAATGACGGTCCAATTTACCCCCTGCCCGCCCCAGTTGGACGTTGGTGGATTGTCAACAAAGAATGAGCAAATGGTGTTGCATAACTTCACTAAATTACAGACAAAGGAAAGGGATGATAAACAAATGATGATGATGATAAATTTTGTTTAACATTTTCACTAAAGATGATAAAAATGGCTATATTGCTTTGGCGAAGATTGTCCAAATTGCCAATTTTTTTAGTGTATTACCCTTAAATTCTTGGGCGGCACGGAAGCGCAGCGGTTAGTGCTGGTGCTTCACAGCTAGAAGGACCAGGGTTCGATTCCCGCGGACTTGGCATGCTTTCCTTGTGTCTGCGTAGGTTTCCTCCGAGTGCTCCAGTTTCCCCTACCACTAAACACATGTACAATAGGCCAGGATGAATGAGAGTGTGATGTATGTAACAACGGATGCAAATTATCTCATAGCTACAATCTGGAGTGGTGTGTTTACATGCATGGTTCTCATGTCTGTTCATGCACTGTCCCAACCAAACAAACAACTAAATAAATTCTAATTATTTGGAAACTAAATGAAACTGGCTTTCATACGTATCTGACCTTAAAGAACGTAGGATTTAATTCACTTGTGGTCGAAAATGATTGAAGATCTTCAAATATACCTCAAGCTTCATGTTACTGTGACATTTTGGGTAATAATGTCACTAACGTAATGGGATAAATGATGAAGAAATGGCTCATCGAACTATGGGGTAAAAAATCAGTGACCTCAAGGCTAAAAAATATACATATCAGTATCAGGGCTGGAGTATCCCATTGGATGACAGAAGAAAACATGTTATAGCACTTACCAATAATGGAATAAATGATCAGCCTCAGGAATCACAAATGAACTATTTATTTTGAGGCTCATTTGATGATGAGCCTCAAATCCTATAAATATCTGAAATTGTAAAAGCAAAGTACATTTAACCACACAGCTAGTCTTCTGCCAAATCAAAAGGCAAAATTTGTATCTGTCAAGTTATTCATTTGAGACGGGTTCCAGATGCTGCTGCTTTTTAGCAGAAAGTAGAGACATCTGCCATCATGGAGATAAACATGTATTGTATAGTGTGATTACAAGTGCATGCAGTATAGCAATACAAAACGAGTCAACATGAAGATAATATTTTTGGCTTTTCCTTTTGGGAGCTGCCTGCCACATGAGTCAAATGCCTCCAATGCAGAAATAAATCTGTTATACTCCAGGATGATGCCCTATCTGACACATCCGCTGAGCTTTCAATTTCTTGTCGCTGGATTACTGGAACAAGCTGGGGGAAAATATTTTCTCAGGTTGTTGTTCTAATAACACAGAAGCCACACACAAAACTTTGTGATTTACATTTGAGTTATGCTTTTGTTTCTCCTGCCTTTGGGAAATACAACAAGTTTCACCATAACCATTAATAAGCAGTCCTCATCAGAGCGGCGGGTCAGGGGGAGACTGACATGATAGAGGAATGTGTGCCAATAGCCTTGCACTGCTGGGATAAAGCTTGCTTCATTGAATCCAGCTGGTTTATTAGTTCACCACAGGGGACGGCCAGAATACACAGAGGGGATGTCCAGTGCTAATAAAACAATTACTAGGCTCTGTGTGATATGAGTATTTTTGCTTACCAAAACTCATAAATTACAAAAAAGGAATATGATAGTAACTTTTACATGAATAATTGTGTCTATTTTTGAGCTGCATATTAAGGAGAGTTCTGCATGGAGCAATGAATAAAGATGCCAGTCCCAAAGTCGATAACAAGTGGGTCTTGGTTAAGCCTTGGGGAAACACTCAAAGCCTCTGCAAGCAAAACAACCCATAAATACTGCCAAGGTAGTTGGCAGCAAGAAAGTAATCATGCCAGCAATACAGTATAGCTTGAACATTTTAGATAATGGCAAAAAAATCCCCAGTCATAGAAACATTTCCGGCCACCCTGTTGGTACAATTTCAGCAGATTGGCCGCTCTAAGCTAGAAAAGTGAGACCAGGAAATGTTTGTGCTATAAAAAAACATTACATTTTTTATCTTATCAAAGCTAGTCAGGTCAAACAAGCTTTTACAGTGTTTTGTAAAGAAGGCCTATACGTTGGTTTTGCTTTTAGTGGAGCCATAAAAGCAAAGTAAAGGCATCTGAACAAAGGCGCAATGTGTGCAGACAGACGGCGCAGCGGTCTGGAAATGGAGAGGCTTTCATCACAGTCGGCTGCTGCTCCTCTTTGCTCTGTTGTAATAGTTACTAATTTCAATTGCAGACCGGTCGATGCTGGCATTACTCTGCCCATCGATAGCTTATAGCTTATAGAAGATTAACATTTTCATACTTGAAACTATGGATATAGGCTTGTGTAGGTTCTCAGTTGTATGGATATAGGCTTTCAGAAATAAGCTTTACAATAATGGTTTTAAGTTCAAATGTAGTTAAATATTGTCAGATCCATATGAGGATCTAGTGGACAATGCTAGGAAAATAATAAGAAAATTATTTTAAATGGGCTGGACCTGTGACTTGTGACTTGGACTCGGATGTCTTTAGGTAATAGTGACTCCAAATGGATTCTATTTTAATGGCTTGGACTTGAAACGTGAAGATTTGACTCAAACAATAAGGACTTGAAAGACTTCTGACTGACTACTCTGA
Source organism: Lesueurigobius sanzi (assembly GCA_900303255.1). Lineage (NCBI taxonomy): Eukaryota > Metazoa > Chordata > Actinopteri > Gobiiformes > Gobiidae > Lesueurigobius > Lesueurigobius sanzi. The sequence goes on from OMNZ01051166.1 coordinate 13,973, forward strand.
TAGAACTGCATTACACTTCTCATCCACTGCACTGGACTGTAGTGGAGCTGAGCAGCTCATTCAGTGGCCGAATGAGACACATTGAGTGCGAGGAGGAGACCCTTCATCCTCACCGCTGTCGGTTTGTACAACTCTACTCTATAGTTACTACAGTGTGCAATAACCTCTGTGTTCACAAATAGCTGCAATCAATGTCACTGACTCTTGATATTTTCTTTTCTGTATTCAATTCAATTCATCTTTATTCCAGAATTGTAGTCCAATCAGTAAAAGGCAAACATGTCAGTGTCTCCACAAGACAGTGTAACATTAAGGGACACCATTATGTCATTTTCAGACCTGTTGTGTACATTAAGTGACCGTAGCAGCGCCTGTAAAGTGTTCACTCTTTGACAAACATGTCTGTGACACTTGTCCATCTCAGCTCCCTCAAAAGCACTCGCAAAGCATCATTATAGGCTTTTTCTATTTGATCCAGAGGTGAGCCGTGTACAGGAGAGAACAATATGCTTTGAAAAGAGTCTGTTTTACATTTTCTGTTCATAAGCCAAACTCCCGAGCCGGAATATTGGCCTGAGCATACTGTCCATTGTCTCTGATGCCCAAGGTAAATATTTGTATTTTTCTCTCAGAGATTTTTATTCAGTGTACATAAGAGAACTTTATTCCAGTCTTATTCTCATAACCGTTCGCTAATTCATATTGATTTCCTTGATTGCAACATTTCCTTACTATCTGCACTGTGTTCTTAAGGGCACAAGTCAATTCCTCCATCGTGAGATCAATAATGTCCTGTCTTATCTGATTATGTGGGAAAACCATTGAATAATGATACGCCGATCTCGCCAAAACATCAGATTGTCTCAGTGATCTTAATATTTGTGTTGTCGTTTTGACTAATATTACTCCATTAACGTTGTTGCCTATTAGCACCAAATCTGCTGATGATGTTCAATTAGTATTATTCTTTTGCAATGTGTAATTCAATACATAACTGCTATGTGAATATTAACCAACAGAGCCCAGACTGCACTAGGGAACGATTGGAAGACATTGTTGTTTCTACGCACACACAGACTGCAGCGTATTTTATATTATATTTTCAGCCAGTGTTCAACCCACAGAGGCCCAATCACATGGTGCAGTCATGAGAAATGTGTCAGGTTTGTATGAAAAAGTCCTACTCTGATCCATTTGGGCCCATCCAGAGTGGAACCTTAAGCCAATTAGGATGATCCATGCCAGCCTCATTTAGTCCCCGCTCATATTTGGACTCCCATGTGGTGATATTTCGTTTTTACAACTAGGTCAGAATGAATTCATGCCGCGTTGGTGGGTAGTCATCAAGAAATGAGCAAATGATGTTGCACGACGTCACTAAATTAAGAACACATAAAGGGCAAAGACTCGAAATGAGCACTCAACCAAAGGGAAATTGTCTACATCTTTTTGTGTAGCAGGACTAAGGACATTTTCACTGAAGACGGTCTAGATTGTCCAAATTGCCCATCTTTCGAGTCTGAAATTACGCTTAAAAACGAATTATTTGGAAACTAATTGAAAATAGCATCTGACCTTGGAGAACGTTTATTGTATTTATTTATTTTTCATCTGGGCGCTGCATCGCTAGAATTGAAATAAAAATGCTCAGTTCCATTTAAATCTGAATTCTAAGAAATATTTAAAATAGTGGTTCTCAACTGGTGGGTCGCGGGCCAAATGTGGGACGTAGAATCATTTTCAGTGGGTTGCAAACCTTTCCAAAGGAGCATTTCTGTCTATGTTTATCTCCAAAAGAAATGTAGAAAAGCCAGAATCTATTAAAATTATTGTTAATGAGCTGTTTTGAGAATTTCAGCTTTATAGGCTCAATTAATACAATATATTGTGGGGAGAATACATCATTTTACATGATATATTACAAATTCAATTCTTATTTCGGTTATGGCTTGACATCCTATAGGATTATCGTGGGTCCTTGCACCAACCAGTTCTATTCTCTCCATGTTAATTTATTCTCAAACTTTCCTGTTGAGCTTTGTGTCAGCCACACTGGGCAAAAGTGCTCACATAATTGGCCACTTTCACCATACTCTTCCCCTCCTGTGCCATCTGCATAGCGTTAAACAGATAAGGATGACACCCTGCCTCGTACTTTTCACCACTTATGGGGCGCGCTGTGCTCCCCCTCCATATCTCGGAGTGCGGCTCGTTGACGTAACATGGCAGGATGGCGTAGGCTACTTTAAGTGTGAGGAATGGAGAGGTTGTACAACAGCCCGGGACGCACTGACGGCCCATTAGAGCTGTCCAAACCGCAGCGTATACAGCTGCAAACCAAATATGTCAACAATGACCCGACTTGTGACCTGATATGTGTTTGTGCCTGTGTGTCCAAGACAAATTCCCCCTTGGGATAAATAGAAGAAATCTTGTAACGCAGAGTGGTGGGTCGGATATGTTGAGAAAACCGTTAAGAAAGTAGAAGTGGGAAATATATTGTTTACAAGAAAACACATGTTCTTTGCAAGTAAGTTAACAAATCTCTACAAAGCTGCAAAAACAAAAAGTAAGAATGCAATATATTTGATGTGTAGTCTCTCCAAAAAGGTATCATTTTTGCTGCACCTTTAACGGTTCGCAAAAATATCGAGAAAAGTTATCGAGAAAGTCCCGCTAAATATCGGGATGTTACTTTTTGTTAATCCCCTACAAGAAGAGAGTCCATCCGATATCTTATATACCATCTTAATTACAATGCAAGCAAATCGTTACACTCCTAATTACGACTTTAATTCATGCACAATGTCTGATGGTTGTGCCTATAGCTCCGAGTTGGTTTAATTTACACACCACAAGCAAGCACAGTACAGCGGTGCAACAGTAAAAATTGACAGCCATATATCACGGGCTATATAGATCCTCCATCCAATTAGATTTATTCAAAGAGTGCTCACACTAAACACTCTTTTCAAATAAACAAGCATATGGGTTTATTATTATTTGTTATTTTCATCTAAACATGACCAAATCCACCCAATGTAATGAAAGCCATGTACGATTATAGATCCTGTGCAAGTATCTGATTAATGTTTGATAAGTTATAAAGCCCGGTGGGTCAGAACAATGTGAGGTTGACTGGTTAGTCATAAGTGCTTTTTGTTGACTTAACCTTCATGACTGACTCGACAACAGACAATGCACTAGTAGACTAATGCAGGCTATACCTATCTGTTAAAATGTCACAGCACAGTGCAAAGCAGAGGACTGATTGAGGGGTAGAAGGGTGAAGTGGCAACTCCTTTAAGAAAATACAATTAAAAGTGGCATTTATGTTTAAGACAACATCAACGACCTTTGAGGCTTTTAGGGGGAGAACAAAAAAACACAAGCTTTTGGATATGAGGATCCTGTTCATTAGTCTATACACATTCAATAATTCATAAACCTGATTAAATACGCCAACAGTGACAAAAAAGAACAAGATAACTGCAAAAACAGCGTACTTCTGATCATTTTGCGTATTTGTAGTTGTAGAAATAACTTACTTTAGGCAAGTGCATGAAGAAGAAGAGTGGAAAAAACAAACGTGACGCGGCCATCCTTTACTTTTGATCCCTTCTGCAGCCTGCGATATCTCTATGGACTTCTTTTTTTTACGGCTTTCAGTGATTATTATTATTATTATTTTTTTTTATGTAGGAGTGGTAGACAGCACAGACGCTCCAGCTCCAGTCCGCGTTCTCCTTTGAATCGTGCTCCGCGGGAGCGCAGGGTATCCGCCACTGCCTGCCCCGCTGTCTCTTTATCACCAATCTGCAGACCGGAGCCGCTGCACATACAGGGCCGCAGCACATTTACGCCCGCAGGTCTATATTGAAACCAATGTTATGCAAAAATAGTTAAATTTCTTGATATAAAGATGCTACAAATATTTCTATGTAGCCTAGACAATTACAATTCCAATAGGTAATTGTTTCAACGACAAAATGAAGGCTAATCCCATTTTTGGACAACAAATTGACAAAAATGAACTAAAATGATTTATTTATTGCATTGTTTATGCTGTAAAAGACTAAAATTAAATGATGTAAAGTGTTTGTAAAAGTTGCTAAGGGAGATATCATAACATTACTCTTCCCATCTGCTCCATTCACGCTGCAATAACTTTGGATTAACAGTTTTCTTGTGTATTTTCATTTATTTTTTTAATGTCACTAAAATAAAATAAAATAAAATAAAATAAAATAAAATAAAATAAAATAAAATAAAATAAAATAAAATAAAATAAAATAAAATAAACAATGAAAAATAAATACAATTGAAGTTTCTTTTCTTTCTTTTTTCTTTTATGTTTTTGATTATAAATAAATAGCTATGACTTTGTGAATGTCAAGCTTATGGTAGCCAACCCCTGTTACTCTAGAACACAGCAGTGTGTCGTAGGCTATAAGAAAACATGT
>OMNZ01051167.1:0-13495 GCA_900303255.1 Lesueurigobius sanzi
AATCTCTTCTCTGTCAGCACATGTGAAATAAGCTATAATTATCTTCTCATAAAGGTGTCCAAAAGTGGAGACAATATTCAAAAACATATGTGTGATGCTGGCCAATAGAAAGCTCTTACAGTAATAAAAATAATATGTCAGGTTTGTGAATCCAATAACTATTAAATAATTACCAAGAACAACATTTGTGAATTTGCTTTTTTGAAAGTTCCTTCAAAAACTGTTTTTCTCCCATAGAGTTGTATTGGCCCTGCCCTCCACCTGCCCTCCACCTGCCCTCCACCTGCCCTCCACCTGCCCTCCACCTGCCCTCCACCTGCCCTCCACCTGCCCTCCAACTGAAATGGAATTCTAGAACGTGAACACAACCTATTGAAGGTATTTTTGATTGTACAAGTCATCATTATTTACCATTATCCATACATATTACTAGGGATGTCACAATTCAAATTTTCTGAGTCATGATTATTGTGAGAAAAAACGATTATTAGTGTGCAATATTGCAATACCAAATTGGAAATAAATAGTTTTTCTGCAAATTGCGTCAAAACAAGACACGATTTGAAAGGTATGGTTCTCTTCATACCTTGAATCCTTCTCATTCAATCCAGACTTTCTTTACTATGCTCAAGGACATCTCCTCCGCAATAGCTCCCCTCTCATCGGGTGTGCCGCAAGGCTGTATTCCTGGGCCTATTCTCTTCTCCCTGTACACGCTGCCACTGGGACGAATCATCTCCACTCACAACATCAGTTTCCATCTGTATGCTGAGGATATGAGTTACACCTCCCTGTCATCCCGAATGTTCCTTCAGCACCGGATTCTCTCCACAGTTGCCTCTGGGACATCAAAAACTGGCTCTGAGTACATAATCTTTAGCTCAGACTAACCTCCCAGCACGTCTTGCTTTGGCCCATCTACACCACAGTTCACTACAGCTGTAAAGAACCTAGGGGACACTTTTGACAACAACTTGAAGTTCGACAAGCAAGGCAGTGCATTCCAGCTCAGGCTCCTGACTGAAGTGAAGCCCTTCCTGTCTCGTGCTGACCTGGAGAAGGCCATGCACGCCTTCATCAGTTCGAGACTGGATTATTACAACGCCCTTTACGCCGGGCTGAACCAGTCTCTCCTACGTAGGCTTCAGCAGGTACAGAACGCTGCAGCTCGACTCTTCTCCGACACCTCAAGACATGCACACACACTGGCTCCCAATCCAGTTCAAGGTCTAGTTTAAAGTTCTTCTGTTCATTTTTAAAGCCAACAATGGCCTGGGACCAGCCTATCTCACAGAACTACTTACTATCTACCACCCTGTCAGGGCTCTGCTCTCTTCAGATCAAACATCTCTGGTGGTCCCCAGGTCTCAATGTAAGACATAGGGTGATCGAGCTTTTTTCGGTTCACGCACCTTAGCTCTGGGACGCTCTTCCACCTGCGCTGTAATCCATCACTGTACTGTCTGTCTTTAAAACACAGATAAATCTCATATATGTTGACACTTAAGCTGTTACTGTGACTGTCTATAAAATATTGATCTTAGTCAGATGGAAGACTTGAGTCATTTTGCGGTATACGGCTTCTTGCAATATGGATAATCACCTAACATATTTTGTGCAGCCCTAGTTTGGACCTCTACTAACAATTAAATTATTTTTTCATAGTTTGTCAGCAAAAATCAGGAACAGGGCCTTCAATGCGCTATAATATACAATTTTGAGCAGCATTCAAATGGATAACAGCTGCATCCTGCTGCAAGAGCTGAGGAAGACTTTACACGAGCGGTCAAAAAGGGGGTGTTACAGGAAGAACCCGTTTCCTCTGACATCATCATGGTTCCTGACTGAGTGCTCCTCCGCTCTGATAGTGTAACAGGCCCAGAGCTGGATCGCTACAGGGGATGATGTCATGTTCTGAGACAGGCTGTCACTTGTCTAAGACGCCAATGCACTTTGACACAAAACAACACATGTGTACAACTCATGATTGCTGCTCACTTGTTAAGAAATTGTTTAATGTTAGTCAACCATAATCGACACCAGACAGGAGCTGAACAGGTAAACAGCGTGGAGCCGGGGGGGATCCTACATTCTTGAACTCCGTACGATCATTTTCTGAATCTCTATAATGACGCGTAGGCTTAAGTGGATTACTGTCCGTCTACTCCATGTCTTTAGCAGTACATTTGGATATGAATAAGTTGTGCAATTAAAAAATGCCACTAAAAGGCTCTGTACCTGATTTGTCTTGATTAGTCAGTGGTTTGTCAAAGAAGACCATGTAATTATAAAGATTTTTCATCGATTGTGAGCTTACGGGCTAGTTTTTGTTTGCATTATTGGAACAGTGACCCGGAAAGTTGTGACATGTGCTTATGAATTCATCCCTGTGAAGAACTGAACAACAATGAATCTATAACGCATATTAATATGGAATATTGCAATTACTTTGCAATGTACCATACAACTTGGCATATTTACTGTTTGCGTCTTGTAAACCAAGGGCAGTATGTCCGTGCAGGTTCAATCTGACCCATAACGCATTGCTACTGCGCGTACACACTGTGATAATAACTGTATAACAACCTTTTTCCATGTTTATTATTAACCCATGTGGCATGTTATGAACTCAGATATTATATAAATTTTACAGAATAAACTAGGAGCCGTTTCTCCAACAGCAGTGACATTTAGGAATGTTAACTTGAGGTTGGACCACAGCCGTATGCATCTGTATGTTGAGTGATTGTGATATTGTATGAATGGTTTGGGGAGTTTTTGATAGTTTCCTGAAGTGGGACTGGTTTTAAAGATGTGATTGAAATAATGATTGCTGCTATGTTTTCATATATTTTCATAATTCTTGTAACTTTTGTAAGTGTAACATCAACCTGTCCAGGGACTGTGGGTAGAAATGAGCATTTTTGGCTGTAATTCTATTCTTAGACTAATGTCGTTTGTGCGTTGTCACTGATTAAATAAACAAAAATAATAAGAGTTCATTTGCAAAAAGAGATCTCCGTTTTGAATTTTTTGCAATATAGTTTTAGACATTTATTACTGCGCTTTACAGGGGACACCAGTAAAAGTGAAGTTGAATCAATTTGATTCATAACACGTGTCTTCATATTTCTGATTCACTAAAATAGATCTGGATATTAAAAACACAGCTAGACAAAGAGAAAACTACAAGCGTTAGTTGATTTTTGTCAATGGCACTTATTTAATTTTGTCTTTTCATTTGAGCATCTGAGTTTCACAAAGTTGGACATAAAGGTACAGATCAGCATGGAAAGCAAAGCCAAAGAGAATACATAAATAAATATATACAGAGCACATATGATGCCCAAAAGGAGTAAGCAGAAGCAAAGCTTGTTAGTGCCCTTTTACATTCACAGATGATTATCTGTTTTTGAAAATTAACTCTTAATATAAAATTCAAAAACTCAATTCTCAACCAACTGTTAACTTGAAACTTTGACTCGTTTCTTGTTTTAAACAATGAATGAATGAAAAAAATTTAAAAAATCAAGTATAATGCCATTAGTTAATTAATTCACCCTGACCTTACAGAAATGCATAAGAAAAGAGTATATAAAAATACATTTAGAATAACTAATTATATTATGTGGAAAGAAATAATATTCAGTCTACTTTGCAGCTCACAACTATAAAACCCTTTAAGAAGCAGTATAAGTTGCACAAGTTCTAAATAATTATAATCACTAAATACAGGATTACACTTGCCCAAGTGTGTAAACTACCAACCTGTGGTCACTAGTAACCAGAGTTAACCCAGTGACCTCGGACACATTGCTTTGCAAGTCTTGCATGCCAGTCTGCTCTGTCGTACAAAAGCTGTGAAATGTGTCAAAATAAGATCTACCCTCCTCTGCATGTAGGTCACAGCTGACTCTCTTCTCTTGCGTTCGGTTGAAGGTTTGTGCATATCTCCCTGTCTTCCCTGGTTTGTGGTTTTCCATTTACTCGGCTGCATGGGCTTTGGACGGGAGGGAAGACCTCTAATGAGTACCAGAAGAGGCAGGCGCTGAGCACAAATACAGGGGCTCTACTCATGGAATGTTTCGCTTTGCTGAACAGTAACCCATTGCCACACTTTTATCACACATCAGCCAGCTATGAAACTCTGTGCTCGTATTGTATTGAGAGAAAGACGGGAAAAGGCAGAGAAAAACATAAACCGCTGAAAAAAGCCAAATACTAGACGAAAAGGTCGTTCAATCAGAAAACAGAACAATAGAGCACATTTAATAGGATATACTCCATCATGCAGCGTATTGTAGTCCCTTTACCCCGGAAAATATTATTTATTTAACTTTTTTTTTCACTTTGTTTGGTTTCATAGTTTGTAAAGTTTAAACTGTTAGTTATGTCCAAATTCATGCCAAACTTTCCAAACAAAACCAGGGTCAGTGCCACAATAAGGCTAGCAACATCTACTACTAGCTCTTGAGCGAAAGCAATCCTTCATAATTTGATGCACAGTGTCTTTTCACAAATGTTTTACAATTTACTGAAGGAGGACAAAGTCAATTTCATTCCACTGCAGGAAAAATATCAAGTACAAGGCCTTCAGTATAACGCTGGAGTTGTCCATAGATCAGTGTTTGGGCAGAGCATATGAGCTTGTTTTCAAAACAGTAAATGATCAACGTGTGTCCGATTGTACAGTGTAGATCAGGGGTAGGCAACGTCCGGCCCGGGGCCAATATCTGCCCCTCTGGCCCCAAAGAAGATTTTGACAAATATTATTACACACCTTAGAGGTCAAATGAATGTTAAATTAATCTAAAGGAATTCCCCTCCAAACCCTCTGTCAGACTCTGTCAGATGGATAATATTTGGATTCGGAGAAAGTGGGGCTTTAAATTGAGCCACAATTGGGGAGTTCGGCCCCTGGACTATTCACATGGAAGAAAACGATCCCACCACAAGCAAACTTGCTTACCCCTATAGGCATAGCCTGTTGTTGTGGGTGGAGAAATTTGGAAGAGAACTGTAGTTTTTGAAAATAGCTGCTTCACTTTTTCCACATCATCATGAACTGCCTACACCCACTTTGACCCATTTCCATCTTTCAGAGTCACTTGATGACTGTCTGTTGCTTTAGAGATTTTAAAAACACAGTGGAAACTATGCATATTGCTTCACAGACAACCGGCCAAAAAGAACAAAAAGTTAGACCTATGTCTTACCTCTAGTTCACTCTCCCACCGGTTGATGTTGTCCGTGGACTGGTTCAACTTCTCCAGTTCTCCCTGTTTACACACAACAGACCATACAGCGTGACTTATGCGTCAAAAAAGAAAGAACACGTAGACCAACCTAATAAGCTATATAAGCTGTAGTTTTTCCGCGTCTGTGTACAAACATAATAGAGAATGTATCCTATAGCCTAAGAGAGAAGTATGGATGTAGTTTGGACTTGTTCTGACCAAATCTGCGATACAAACCGCTGTGCACATCTGGATCCATCCGAAAGTCTCACCTGAATTCTCGGGTCCACTTCGTCTTCTTCAGCGCACTGAGTATCCTCTGCGCTGTTGTTGTCCCCATTCTGCAAAGGATCCATGTTATTCGATAGTTTCAAAGTCTCCTGCAAACTTGACTAGTCTGATAATCACAGGACTTTTTGCGCCGCTGTCATAATTCCTTTTCCTTTTTCATTATGTGAACAATAAAAGTCCGCCGCACCCGCCCATGGGTAGCTCCGACACGCACTGACACTTAAAGCCACTCAGACAGTCAGCCGCACGTCTCCAACCAATGGGCGACTTAACACGTTCAAAATAAAACCACGTCTTCTTTTACGCAGTCTGGCACACTGGCCGTGCCAAATGATGCACGTGCGCGCAGTGGTCAACAATTTCACTTTTATGTTGCAAATTCATTTTGTCTTTTTATTTGGCTCATAGAAAAACGCAAAGTCTTTCCATGTGAGCGAACATGTACTTGGTTTTATTGTGAAAGTAGAAACGCCTTTCCTGTTCATGTGGATCGCTTCATTGTACGGTTTGTGCATAGGTTTGTGAGTGTCTTACGCCCTCTGGTGGACCACATGAGGACAGCCGCTTCAAAAACAACATTGTGATCATTGTTGTAGGCAAGGTAAAATAGGCTATTATCTATCTTTCCAGCGGAATATCATTATAGACCAGGCAATTTATTTGACTTTAATACGTAGGCCTATCTTATTAGCCTATCAACAAGGCCTAATCTAAATGAACTGTTATTATTTGCTCATGTTAATAGCCTATAACGTGCATGTTTAACCACATGCCTTTGTTGTAGAGTTGTGGAGCACGAGGGTGATGACTCAGTCCTCCTCGGTGAGTGTCTGAGCCTCTGGGCGCGCTCCTGCAGTCTTCCCCGTGGATGTTTGCCCGGCACCGCACTTCGTCATCGCGTCACTCAGTTCCACGCGCTGCGTCCTCTGGCGCGTGCATGTTGGGAGCGACGGACGGGCTGATTTCATAACGCGGTCAGGACCAGAGGGATGGGGCAGTAAAGCCAAAAGCGGACTTAATCGGTTTTTTTTCGATAGAATTGTGTGTTCCGGGCCATGTCGTCAAGTGGCTGCTGATGCTGCGGACCACACACCTTTTATTTGTGTCTCGAGCATCTTAGCCGTGACGTCAAGCTCAGCCGGATCCAGGCGCAGCGCGAGCGGAGCATGGACTTCAAGCATCTGGTGGAGGCGGCGGAGAAGTGGTGCTCCGGCAACCCTTTCGATCTGATCTTCGCCGAAGAGGACGACGAGAGGCGGTTGGACTTCTATGCGGAGCCTGGCGTCTCGTTCTACGTGCTGTGTCCGGGAGGCACAGACACCTTCGTAAGTTTGGGCCCAAAGCACCCCCTTTTCTGTCTGTGTTGTCATAAGGCCTAGGTGTGTCGAGGTGTGCGTTACGCATGGCCTGTTGGAGGCTAAGGCCAGTTACAGTTGGACTGTGTGGTTGCTGAGGGCATTCTGTGAGGTCTGTTATGTTTTATCCCAATGCGACTGCCTCCCAGGACCACAACAACGTCAAACCATCCGGGTTACAGAAGGACGCACTCACCATCATAAAGGAAAACAGGGCAGTGTCAGAATAGGTTTAGTTGAAAAGGCCTTGTTATTGTATGGAGGAGAATTAGGCCTGAGTCAGGTGTGCGGATATGGCGGAACTCGTAAATGATTTGTTTCAACAAGTAAAGAGTAATAAATATCAGCATATTTTAATATGACGCATGGGCAGTAGTTAAAGCTGTAATGTAGGCCAAAGCTCTAAAAGATGTAGCCCACTGCTTTGAATGCTGAAATCCACACACCAATAGAAACGACTTATTATCACTTTATTAAAACAATCATTTCTGCTAAACATTTTTGTACAGGCCAAGGCTACACAAATAGACAACTTTTCACACCAAGTACTACCTCATAAAATATATGAACTTCCACATAATACCAGGCCTAAGTCTAGATCAAATTAGGGCTATACCAGTGTTGTAAAGGGTCTAAAATTGAGCTTAACTGATGTATATTATGTCTAATCTGGGTGCAAACCATGGCTAAACCAGAAAAACGACTTAAATGCGAATCATAAGTGATATTATATGTAATAAATATGAATTAAGTCTAAAATTGCAGAGGATACAACATCACTATTTGTAATAAGCAACAAATATGAATCTTTTTATGTTGACTATGGCACAAGCATCATTACACATGACAACATTCTGCACACTTACTGCTTCTTTGTTCTACAAAGCAACCACAGAAATGTGCAGTTTTTTTTCCTACACTCACAATTGAAACATTCAAAGAATAGTGAAGCGCAGGGACCTTAAGCATCTGTATCATCCACATTGCACAAATATCACATCACGTACACTGTATCACAAATATTAAAACATCCTTCTGTCAGCTATATTTAACAGAGAATGAAGCTAATCTACTGGTTGTGAAGAATCCATTGGCCAACTGTGAGCTGTGTTGCTGCTGAGCACTCCGTCTCTGTCAGAGTGAGGCAGAGCAGCTGTAGCAGATGGATATGACCCTGGACAGAACTCTGCTCACTCAATAACACATTATGTCACACGCTGGCCACTGGCTCCCTGCCTCTGTGTCTGTCCAGCCCTGCACCACGCTCACAGATAGAAAAAAAACCGAGCTGCAAAATCCGGGGCTTTCCACTGGCACTGATGAAAAACACAGTCCCATAATAAGTCTAAGTCCAAAATCCAGATCAAACCCTGGGCTTACACTGTCTACAGGGAAGTAACATTATATAAGAGGCCAGCGGCAGGGGGTTAAGGCTCCCTTCAACAATAACGCTCCCCAGTGCGGATGAATAATACATGTTTGGGACAGGAGTCATGTCTTGCAAAGGGAGGTGAAATGGTGAGCATATGATGAAACTCAATAAAGAAATACTAGCCCAAAACAGGACAATACAAAGCGTAATTTGAGCTGATTTGATGCGTTCATGAGAAGTACAGGTCTGTAATCATTTTCAAAACGAGATGCACAGATTCAAGCTTAATACTGTCCAAGGGAAAGAGTCATGGCGTAGAGATGGCAGCTAAATTACATAATCACTCTGCAGAGCCATAGAAAACTGCATTAGAGAGTGCTGGGTTCATGCACGCTGGCGGCTGGCTAGAGAGACACACACACAGGCACACACACACACACACACACACACACACACACAGACACACACACACACACACACACACGGGGCAAAGGCATTCCCCAACAACACAGGCTCTGCTCATGTGCGGCGTGGTGCTTTCAGAGACCAGAATACACAGAGACGGAGCCAATTTTACAAGTTGATAACTCGGTATCGTCATCAGAGATATCCAAAAGGAGATTCCACAGTTTGTTCCCTAAGAATGATAAGGTTATAGCTGAATTCTCATAGTTGTTCACATATTCTATTCACATTTTTGTATATTTTGTGCATTCATTGAGCCAAAACACATTAACCATTTTCCATTTTGTCCTATGAGTGGTCAAAACTAGTATACAGTATCTCAGAACACAGATAGAACCATATGATTCTAAGGGGATGAATTATTGAATCTATTCCCTGATCATTTATGATATTGGGGACTGGGGTCTTATTTTGAATTGAAGTCTAATCACAATACATTTCACAAAAAATGCCAGATAATTTACATCTTGAAATACATGGAATGGCTGCATAATATTTATACATTATTTAGTGCATTTTAATTGTGCTCCAATGTTTGTAAAGCATGTTCGCTTGGGGTTCTTCATACAAAACACGAACCAGTGTGCAGGTCTTTAGATACCCTTGGCCTAACCAGAGTGAAAATCCTTTTTAACACACAGATGCGATAGATCTATGCCTTTTCATTCTCTCCACCATTTCCTTATCACACTCTTGCTCTTTTTGATTAGCCCGAACAAGAGCCCGTCTCCCCTTTGGCTGGCTGAGATCTGGTTACTTTCGTTCGATCAATACAGCTATCAGCAGGCGGCCTCACATGCTGCTCCTCCTCACCTCTGCACCGTTTATCTCCCCTGGCTTTGTTTAAAAAGAAAAAAAAAAAAAAAAAAAAAAGAAGCAACCACAGTGCCAGTGCTTATTTGTCCACAAGAGGGTGCACCGGGCTCTGTTCCACTAATATCAAACGTTGCAATTTTGCCCGATCACCAGACCAGATAGACTTGTGCAAAGAGTACCCCATGTCATGTTTCAGTCCAGAGCCTGACGGACACTACTTTGTGTGTTTTTGTTTTTGTGCTTTGTTAAACTTGCCAAGGAAGATTATTGACACGCCTTTGTCTTCTTCTTGTGCCATGCTGTAACGTCATTACTATGGCAGAGAGGGTTGTATTGTTATGATTAGAGCAGTGTTTTTGCCTCTGGCTACAGTTCACAAGACTCTCATGTGACTCCCAAAAATGCCTGCTTGTGCACTGTGTTTTGATTTCATTTACTTATTATTTCAGCATAGTTTTCATGGAAGTAATAGCCTATTTTTGCTCCCGAAAGTCTTCATGCACAGTTATGATATTAATATTAAGTCTAAATTTCCAGATATTTTGTTGACTAATAAAAATGAACATCAATTTAAATGGCTTTCAGTGACAAAGTTTGAGAAATGATTCTAATTGAATCCCCAAGGAACAGGTCTGGTGTACAAAAGTACTGTACATGAGAGAGAATAGGGTTTTATTTGAACAGAACAACCAATCAAATGTATTAACCTCTTAAGCCCGGGGCCAAAAATCCTTTATTTACATCACAGGTGCACATGGCTAATCTTGGTGTCCAAACATTTGGTAGAGTTTAGGGATGACGGTGGAAGTAAATGATGTTGTTTGACAATAAAACGAGGTTGCAATGGGTAGGGCTGGGTACCGTTAAACGATACCGGTATGGTATAAATAATGAAGGTACTACCGGTATCGAAAAATAAACTGGTACCGAAAAAATATTTATCATTAGTTAGCAAATTTCTCTTCCTGGTGGGTCTTGAGACTGCACCAAAGAAGGGGCTAAGGTGTTTCAGCTCAAATAAATGATAAAAACACTAAAAGAAACAGTATTTTATAGAATAAATGATCATTATTGTTCTGTTTTATGGTTCTACAACAAAACTAAAAATCAAGCACGAGGATAAATTACTCGATTTGAGAATATTAGTCTTGTTTAGAGCAGTTTGGTCTAGATTAGACATATTTACTACTGTCATCTAGATTATATGGTTTATTTCATTCTAAGGTAATCTCACTTGAATTAGGAAAATAAAACTGCCAAAAGACAAATTTTCCTACCCCATTGGTAAATTAATTTAAATAAAAAAGGAAATAAGTAGAAATCTATTGAAGCAAGTCAAAACAAGTGGTTAGAAATAGGCCAAATGAGCCACTAAATCTTAAAGATAAATAAGATGAATTTGGGTCATTTAAACAATACTATCGGTATTGTAAACCAAGTATCCAAGTAGTTAAAGTACTAGTATCAAAAAAAAACATGAACGGTACCCAGCCCGAGCAATGGGTTGTTCTAATTTCCACCTGAAAAGAACACACACCTTTTTCCGCCTTTTCCTCCCTGTGGTGACAACAGAAATGGATAATCCCACATCAGCTTTCACTAATTTGCAACTTTGGAATATTTTGCTGCGTAAAACACATACGTCAATAGCTGTATCTGAAAGCGCAGAGCCATTTTTGGGGACTGTAGGACTTAAGAGGTTAAAGGTGTTACCAGATTGATGCTAAAACTAAAAAGAAATACAGTATGAATACTAAAAATCTATATAATGCACATTTTGCACCACACTTAATACACCTTATTAAGAATAGTTCATGTACATTATCAAATACTGGTGCTAGCCTAGCATGAGTGCGGCCTACTGACTGCATGGCTGGAGCCGTTCCAGTGGTGTCTCAGACAGTCCCTTATCGAAATATGCTGTAAGTGACTGGCACTCTGTAACGAGGAAGTGTTGTGTTATCACGAGCCTATGACTTCAAGGAAATAAAACTGCACTTCAAGCTCATTATTGCCCTCACTCAATCACAAGAGGCCCATTACATCTGTGATATTGCTCTGCGGTGTTCTCAAAATGGTAATACAAAGCAAGTGTCTGCCGTAAAAGAGTCATGGAAAAATACCTGGCACCAGTTGTTGTCTTCTGCATTATTAGGTCACATTGATTCATCCTGATGCAATGGGTTCACCTTTAAAACACATTGTGGGAATCATGCAGTCTTTAATATGTTGAAAATGAAAGTAGCATAACTTTGTATCTCCCTGGTTGCTCCAGGCAGTTTGTCCCTTGGCATTGAAGGATCCTTCAAATTGTTGTGTTCACGTAATATCACAACACAACTGGTAGACAATCCACATGAAAGAAAAATGGCGACCACTTCTACTTCAGCTTCTCTTCTCTGCCAGCATGTACAGTGGGGGGAAAAGTATTCAGTCAGCTACCAATTGTGCAAGTTCTCCCATTTAAAAAGATGAGAGAGGACTCTTAAAGAAGTTACAGGTCTGTGAGAGCCAGAAATCTTGCTTGTGACCAAATACATATTTTCCATCATAATTTGCAAATACATTCTCTAAAAAGCAGACAGATGTGATTTTCTGGATTTTTTTCCCCCCTCATTTTGTCTCTCATAGTTGAGGTGTCCCTACGATGAATATTACAGGCCTCTCTCATCTTTTTAAGTGGGAGAACTTGCACAATTGGGGGCTGACTAAATACTTTTTTGCCCCACTTAAAGGTACAGTTATAAAGTTGTCCAAACTGATCACGCTGGCCCGTAGAAAAGACTTTCAGCCAAAAGAACAATAATAATTATATGACAGTTTCGGGAATCCAATCAAACAATGATGAAGTACAACATTTGTCAATTTTATTTTTGACGATTTATTTTCCAAAAAGGTTTCTGTCCCATAGTGTTGCATCTGACATTATGACATCATCAAAAACACTTTAAACCAATTCTAGCACTAGTCTAGTCCTCACACTGATGGTGCAGCATGAAGACTGATTTTGTATTTACCTTGTGTGCGTCCCCCTGCAGCATGTGTGGAGTGAGAGCGAGGACTGCCTCCCCTTTCTGCAGATGGCCCAGGACTACATCTCGTCCTGTGGGAAGAAGACCCTGCCCGAGGTGCTGGAGAAGGTCTTCATGTCCTTCAGGCCTGTAAGACACAATACTAGTCCTATCTCAAACGGAGCACACTGCAAAAAGTCACATCTTAGTAAGTTAAGTCATCTAGAAATTATCGTAGGCAAAAATTCTTCAGTCTTCATCTGTACTCTGTAGTTGAAGTGTAGGACGATCGAAACGTCCTACACTTCAACTACAGAGTACAGATGAAGACTGAAGAATTTTTGCCTACGATGGACAACTCCTGTACGACTGAGAACCTTCACAAAATCTAGAAATTAGTTAAATTTTCTGAAATAAGTAAATGTGTCCTTGGTTTGAGAAACTAATTTCAAGATGCTTGTCCATGGGGCAAGATCTTTACACTAAAATTAAGAAAAACAGCCTCAACACACTCAAAATTAAACCAAAATAACTTGAAATAAGATTGATATCGGTGTTTTGCCTAATTCAAGTGTAAAAAACTTGCCCCATGGACAAGTATCTTGAAATTAGTTTCTCAAACCAAGGACAAATGTACTTATTTCAAGAAAAGTTAGCTAATTTCTAGATTACTTAACTCAGTGGTTCCCAAAGTGGGGGTCGGGACCCCCAGGGGGGTCGCGAGGCCCTGACCTGGGGGTCCCCAGATGAGTTCAAGATGAAATGAAAAGAAAAATCACACTGTTTTTTAATATAATGTTTAGTTTAGGGCAGCATATATTTGTGAATTGGGGTCAAATAACAAAATAAATATGCAATAATACATATATTTCTTATGTTTTTCCACTTGAAATTATTACAAGAGGCAGTTACTTTTTACAATGGGGGTCCTAAGTCGTTCGCATGTTA
>OMNZ01051168.1:0-17015 GCA_900303255.1 Lesueurigobius sanzi
TGTGGGGGGTGGGGGTGTAATTGAATGATCTGTTTTAATGTGTTTTTAATCTGTACAGTGCTTTGAGCTTCATTTTGTATGAAAAGCGCTTTATAAATACAGTTTTGATTGATTGATTGATTGATTGAGTGCACTACTTGTGCTGAAAAAGTTCCCAAAGCTCTGCAAATAATAGATTTCTGCGACCAAGACCGACCCAATTCAAGAGACACTTTATTATTTGGGGATATATATTAGTCCGATTAGGCTCATTAGGCTCATATTTAAGGGGTTTTTATTCAGAAATAATCCACAACACGCCACTAAAGCCGTGTTTTGAAGCGTTTCATTCATCTGTGTGGGTCCTGATGCTGTGCAGTGGTCACGTCAGACACTCGCAGTGCATTGTGGTCTATATTGACCAGTTTAGTGACCATCGCTGCTCACTACTTTTTGAGATGCATTATGGGAGATTTTGAGTGCACTACATTTTTCTCTCTGGACATTCGGACACCCCTAGAAAATGGCGTATCTACTATATAGTACACTATATAGGGAATAGGGTGGACATTCGGGCACAGACAATGTTTTTTGTTTATACAAAATTAGCTAGCTAGCCTTTTCACAGAAATGCTTCAAGTAAAACCAAAATATTTGTTTTAATATTGTTTAAATTGACTGATGGAGTTGATGTGTCTCAGGTGACCATCGAATGTTAACAACTTTCTTATAGAAACAAATAAACAGCCTAATCGTTACAATAAAATGTTTAATTATTGCACTGAATGTTTCCCCAAAGAATTATAAGGGTCATTTTATCAAAACATATTTGTTTCATTATCATGCCATTTTTGATGACAGTAAATCTGCAGTTTATTATAAATACATTTTCCCCTCATATTTATGTCAGTAATTGCACATTATTTTACTGCAAATATACTGTACCTGCAAACGGGCAGGAGCTGAGGTTGTGGTACATCACAAGTGCTTTATTCCACTCTGGAGGCCTTATTGAATGTGCAGTGTCACCATAATACAAGATCGGCTCTGCGCTTTACAACCAGGACCTTATTAAAATGTTGTACCTCATCACTTTTAATGGTGCGTGACACATCCTCACCAATTTCTTTCCCGAAACTAACCCCCGTGCTGCAGTTAAATGGGGCCATCATTAGACCATCAAGATGTCGCAGAGGAGAACCTGCCAGAGGGTCATGGTCGTATCTCAACTGCCCAGTCCCACCCTGTGTGTTCATTAATTTCAGCGGGTATCGGTCTCACCTGCCAAACTAAATGTTCCAGTTCGGTGACGCTGGCCAGGCAGAAGCTGAGAGTAACGGTGTGTGAGAGGCAGGTGATGGCACTGGCGATGATTGCTCCTCTCATAGAGAAGGGCAGCATGGTGTAGACGACAAAAACGATGAAGAGAAAGAAGGAGACCTGGAAAAGAGGGAAACATGTGAGAAATGTAGGTGTAAAATTTGAAAATGTTACAATGCAGCCATTTTAAGAGTAAATGCCTCCTGGGTACATTATAGTGATTGTTATTTAGTGGGAACAGTGAAGGTTTAAAGGGACTATACCTGATTTTTTTTATTACAAACAATGAAAGAGGAAGGGAATAAATTCAATTGTTAGTTGCGGTCCAAACACATTCCTAACCTTCCTCACACATTTATAAAATCCCATTTCTTCATAGGGATGAGTTTCTTAGCAAATTTCACAACTAGCGGGGTCACTTTTTAGGGCTATAGTCACAGAAATGCAAGAAAGTAGCTTGCAAACTCATGAAATTTACAAAAATGCTTAAAAATAAGATGCAGTTTTTCCACAAATGTCTGAGTTTACAATTTACAAAAGGAGGAGGATTTTTAAATTTTTTAATTCCAGTACTAGGATAAAAATCAGGTATAGTGCCTTTAATCAGGGTTTTTTTCATGACCGAATCGGCTCTTTTGAATGGGTCTTTAAGGCAGTTTTTTTCAACTGGTGAAGCTTCGGGACTCACTTTCAATGTATCAAGTCACGACCACAAATAAATATCAATTTAAACTTTTGCTTGAAATAATTTGCCGTTTTGCTATTTTTTTTCATACATTTAAAAACAAAATGCAGTATTTCTTTGCTGAGTTTGGTTGACTTAATAACTGATTATAATTCTTAGTCAAAAACTTGGTTTGGCAACAACTCGCAACCATAGAGTGTGTACATTAATGATGGAGGTACAATTGGGTAGTTCTCCGCGAAGCCATGGGGCCTGGCTCCGGAACCGGGAAGCTCCTATTGACTTTCCAATGAAACTTTTTGGCCACTCTTTAACTCATTATTGGAAATAGTTGTTAATATGACCCTTAAGTGCTCGTCTCGTCCTGTTCTTTGTCTTTTAATATTTTCAACATTAAAAGAGAACGTAACTCGCACACATCAAATATGGATTTGGCTCCAAAAAGCAACCCATTGAAAATGGTCCCGCGACCCACTTTTGGGTCCCGACCCATCAGTTGAGAACCACTCCTTAAAGGTGAACGGTTTGAACCAGATCACTTGTAGTGGAGTCATTTACAGACAGAAGATATCGATGGTTTGCAACTGGTACGGCATCGGGACCCAGCATCACCATAACATGACAAGCTGTGACCTAAATAAAGATTTAATCATGCAAAATATGGTATTACCCACAACATTATTGTTGAATAAGCATGAAATAAACCTATAACGCTGAAATCATGCACATTAAACAGACTAGACTATAAAGCTCAATTTACCTGAAATAATTCTTATTCTTAAAACATACTTATTCCTAGCAGATGTTCGTTATGGCAAGTCAAATAACTTATTGAGATACGTGACTCGGTTTGGCCGGCGGAGACACAAGTCGGCCACGCAAGTTTCGAGAAAAACGAGAAAGACTTGTTTTTTTTTTCAAAATTTGTGATTTTCGTTTTTTTGCATATTCTACTAGTTGATATTATGACGAAGCCTCTCCATGTTTGAGATAGCTGTATTGATATACTTATATATTAACTTATCAAGACATATTTTTTGCAGAGTAAAGTACTTCTTCAGACAATAAATATTGAAAATAGTTTCCCAGGGTAAGGCTCGCAACTAGGGCTGAACGATTTTGGAAAATAATCTAATTGCGATTTAATATGCAATTATATTTTCAAGGTCCTCTTTAGGGCTGAATGATTTTACCAAAAAATAAATAATAAATACAAAGTATGGCTGGGTGATTGGTCTAAAAAAAAAAAATCTCAGATTTTCAATTCGAGTTTCGATTCGATTTTCAATTTTTTTTTTTTTTAACACAATAACTGCAGAAATATTGCACTTTTGACCATTTATAATTCATTTTTTAGGGAGACTAATGCTTCTTTTTTGTTGGGCCCCCTTCAAATTGGGCCCTCTCAGCAATTCCCCATTTAGCTGTTATGCGAGCCGACTACAGAAATCTGACAGGGTCAGACAGAGCAAAGGCGTATGGCCTTTAAAAAAAATCTTGGCTGCCCCCTAGTGGCTGGACAGAGCATTTAAATTATTTCTTCAGAATTTCACAACTCCTGACAGGAATGAGCTAGAGACTTACTTTTTTTTGTGTGTCTGTCTTAGAGTATTAATACTGGCAATATACAATATAAAAGAGTTCATTACACATAATCCATAAATGACTTGTACAAACAAACAGTAGCCTTGGGCATATTGGAAAAGTGCATAACTTTTGGTCTCTCCCAGGCACTCCCCACTAATTTAAACATTGGTTCATATAAGAATACATTAAATACAGTGTGTGAGAGTACCTCATGACTAAAATATAAGCTGCTCGATAGAATGCCGCAGAAAACAGGAAGAACTATTTGTCATTTCAAAAACAACAGCGTCATAACAGACGTTTCGCACTATATAATGTCATGGAAAATCCTGGAAATGATCTGGAAAACAATTCCAAGTAAAGAATGGGCACCCCGGTTAATGAACGCCACATACGACACCGCGCCAGATTGCAGCCATCAGCTAATTTGCATTTGTTGTCCCACATTCACACTCACAAAAACGCGCTCAGTCACAGCGGCTTCCTAATGGATTTGAGCCACTGAACTTTTACATCTGCGGATGAAGTCCCTAAACACTGAGCCACTGTCATCTCAAGCTCGTAGCACCTAGTATTCTCCCTCTGTCACCCGTCCACGCACTAACCAGGCCCAAATTCTTTGCTTAGCCTGTCTACGATAGCTTAGTTTATTGAATAATGGTTTTAATGCATTTATTTCCACAGTGACCTTTTTGTAACCTCAGTCGATGAATGTGGAGCAATGAATGTGTTGCTCCTGTATCTGTACTTTTACTTGAATAACAAAACTGACTACTTCTTCCACAACTGTCTACAGATTTTGGAGCCAGTCGTCACTTCTGTAACCCCAGCAGTTGGTATTGATTCCGCTGTCCATTACTTGTACAAAGTCATGATAGTGTTTTCCCACAAACTTCAGACAAAAGCACCGAATGGGCAACGCTTTCTCTGCATTTTAAGAGAGAAATGTGTGAACTCCTTTGGCTAGAACAGTGATGCAAGCGACATCTCTGAAACAGGAAGTGACAAGAATAGAATTTCTAGGGCTACTCCCGGGACTTTCTATCAAAGCCTGGCTCCATGACCTTACAACTGTCGCCGTATGTAGTTCTTGCCTCGTTCATTGATACCTTGTGTCTAAGCCTCCTGTTTGGTCCCTGTCCACTTCCTGCTGTTGGTTCGGCCCTTCCTGTTATGGGGTGGGTGCCAGTGACCGGAGTCAGCAGAGCCAGAGCTCAGGCACGAGATGAACTCTGACCTTCACAGACTTTCAGGTTGAGATAGAGGCCTCGCAAACAGGAATCGGTTAAACAGGAAGTGTTGCAGCTGGGGATGAAATGTTTTCGTCAAGGACCCTGCGAGTTTGATTATAATTAATGCTGATTGAAATTAAAACATTGTCATCCTATTGTGCAGTATGCGAGGATTTGACAACGCTGATCTCATTGATAAGGGTTTAATCAGACAAGATTAGTAAGTAATGACATGAGACTGAAAAGTGCTCTTCAATACTAAAGAATATAGATACAGTAGATATATTGGGCATTCTCAAATAGGTACAGTATTTAGATGAAGAGCCTAGTTTGTATAGCTTCTTTCACAGAGTCACAAAGCCCTTCACATAAAGCTACGTAAGAACGTAGGGGGGGACTGACCTCACATCCGGACCCTCCAACCACCACCATTCACTCACAAACAGGCATCATTCATCCTGGCCTGTTGCACATGTTTTAGTGGTAGGGGAAACAGCAGCACCTGGAGTAAACCTGGTGGCGCGGAAGCGCAGTGGTTAGCGCTTGTGCTTCATAGCTAGAAAGTCCCGCGTTCGATCCCGGGCCAGGACGGGGCCTTTCTGTGTGGAGTTCTGCGTGGGAACATGCAAATTCCACACAAAAAAGGCCTGTTAGCTAACCGCTGCACCACAGTGCCCATTATTTATCTGATTAACCTTCACTTAACCAGGTAAACCCCTGAAAACCAAGTCTTATAACCTGGATTGCTATACCTTAAAGGAATAGGCCACTATTTTCCATCCTGAGATGTGTTCTTACATGCGCTCATTAGAGTTGGTGCGTACCTGTCTGGACTTTGAGCATGTCCTCTGTAACCGTAGAACGGCAAAGATGTTTCACCATTTAGCCTCTGCTAACGTATTCCCTTGGGGTAGTATAAGCAGTAATAGTAGCGTAACCATTACTGCGCGGAGGTCAAAGTAGTGTTATTCTGCCTTAAAATATAGCACCGTTTTTATCCGGTTTGAAAATGGACACGTTTCATTTTGTGTAACTGTACTTGGATCGTGTAACTACTCACATAACTGTATTTAAATAGGGAAAACGTGGAAGAGCTTGGTGGCTTCTAACTTCAACCTCTGAGAACCCCAAGGGAATACATTAGCAGAGGCTAAATGGTGACAACATCTTTGCCGTTCTACGGTTACACGAGGGCACGCTCAAAGTCCAGACAGGTACGCACCAACTCTAATAAGCTCATGTAAGAACACATCTCAGGATGAAAAATAGTGGCCTATTCCTTTAAGGGTTGGGTAAATGCTATATAAACATAAAAGTAAGGCTCATGGCAGAAAGTAGACATCCAACATAATGGACATAATAACAGACACAATAGAAAGTATTTTTTTTTATAATAATGATGCATTAATCTTCTTTTACAATTTTGTGCATTATTCATTCACTCACTCCATACTCTGTTGTGGTAAGCTACGTTTCGTAGCAACATCTCACTCACACTAACCTTGCCTACAGGCTGAATTCTCACAATAAGAATCCATCTTGCCCTCATTGTTCGTACAACACCAGCAGTTGTTTGGGCCAATCATGGCGCAGTATTTTAGTTTAGGGCGGGATATCCGGGTGTTACAAACGCTAGTTTGTAAAGTGCTGAGCCAAGGCAAAATAAAACATGTCAGCGCAGGAGGACGGACGTGAAGTCGCTGCTAACAAATCTGTTTTAGCAGAATCCACAATTGTTTTTTTGGAAGAACAGCGAGAGGCACAAACCATATGAAGCGGTGCTTCGCCCAATCAGCTCGATGAATTCTGCTGAATGTCCCTCCTTTCCCCGAATGGATTTGACAAGAGCAATCCCAGATTGATATTGTGGGGAAATCAATCAAGAGTGCTACTCATTATCAATCTGGCTCTTGCCAGGTTACACTCACACACTACATTCACAAAATCGGTGGGTGAAGTGTCTTACCCAAGGACACAGACAATCTGCACCTGCAGGGGCTGGGATTCAAACCCCCAGCCTCTCGAAATTGGAAGCTCCACTCTACCATTTGAGCCATTGTCATCCGTTTTACTGAAAGGATTTTCACTGAAAGGATTTAATGATAAATATTTGTACCTGTGCTATAGATGAGGAAAACATATTATGCAAAAGATTTCTGTTACTAAGGAAACCAAACCGTGCAGAAGAAAACCGTGTACTCTCCCACTGTGTCTTTGCCCATTGCTATAGTTACTGACCATAACCTCCCAGGAACCTAAAGAGGTGACTGTTAAGCGGCACGGTGTGACATGTCTTTCCCGTGTAAGAAGGAATTGGAAATGGCAGTCCAATTTCAGGAGTGTCAAATGTTTCGGTCTGACTTTGCTCCATCTTCTCCGCTGTTTTATAACCTGAACCCTAATGCACTCTCCACATAGTCTCGGTTCTTCTCAGTTGTTTTTGTCCTGCTGGTTCCAGGTGTAAAGCTGCCTAAAGTAACAACACCTGTAAGGCCGTAAGGCGCTGCTATTTTGGAAGCTTAATGTTTCGATAGTTGCTGAGTTTTCACTTTTGCCGGTCTGCCTCACAGCAGCTGGTCGAGACAGGGCATTATACTCATTCGCATTAAAGGTGGTGCAAGCATTTTTTACCTCAAATTAACATGGTGTTCATTTGGACAACTTTACATTTAAATTATTGTATTCAAATATATTTAAAGATATTCTTTGCTTACTCCCACATGAACAAAGCATAGGCCTGTTCATTTGGCAGTGAAATTAAATGATATGAGTCTCTTTCAAACGGTCCCACTGAAGTTTACGTGTTTTCGTCCCTTCTTTTCATTTTATCTAGTCTTTGTAAGTCAGGTAAAGGAGAAGTATAATGGAAAATCAACTTTTGTGAGACTGTATTCAGGTATTGTGGTTTCCTGGATAGTTATGGGGAGTTATTTTTTTGATTCACGCCTGTCTCAGAAATCCTCCACTGTCCTGCATTAGTGGATTTGGTATTGTGGAAATTTCCGTTCGCACCTATGTAACGTCCCCACCCCCAGTATCGATTGGTAAATGATTGTATATGTTGAAAGAGGCAATATTTTCAACCCAGTCACCAGTGTTAATGTTGTCCACTAAAAGATTTTGTTACTTTTCTGAATAACATTAAATTAAAAGTAAACTAAAGTAGCAAGTAAAGTAGATTAAAACTTTATTGAGATATTTTCATGAAAAATAAAAAGGAACTAAAAACATTTGAACAGTGACACAGTTTGAAAGAGCCTCATATAATTTAAATTTGCATTGTGAAATGACAAAAAACACTTACCAGAATGAAACCAGTACAACAATACCATAAGTAGATATCATAATAATAATTCAAAGAGCTGTATGAGGAAGTCGGAAAGGGCGAAAAACATTCCTCTATCGCGACATGCAGGGAGATAAACCATCTAATTAATACAGATTCCAACTCCACTCCAGCTGGCATTTTGTGTTGACATTGTTTACGCAGCGTGGGAGTGAGAAGGGTTACATATTTGGGCTGCGTTGTCGGGGTTAAAAGTGAGTGACCGAGGAGAGAGAGAGAGGCGGCACACGTCTCTCTTGGCTTCATTATTTGTCTCTTCCTCTCCCTTTTCCAGGCCTATGCTGTTATCGGCTCAGTGTGCTCCACCAGACACGCTGTTCTCGCAGTAATCACAATCAAGTCCGACCCACTGAGAGCAGGCTGCAATTTCAACTGTTTGTCTGCTTAGCTTCTTGTGTAGATTTTCTCCTCAACCTATTTTCTGTCTCCTTTTAGTCCTCAAAGCTGTCGAAAGCAACCAGGTACAGCGGGTTCAGGAAGCATTCAAACTTCTCTAATTATCCCTATGCTGCAGCTTGACATCGAAAGTGTTCAAACTATTTTAATTTAATACAAAAAAGACATGAGCCTTTCACAAACCTGCATGCTCCGACGGCTATCAGGCGAGCTGCATAATATTTGTACTCAAGCCTCTGCTGCTTTTTCACTGGGAGCAGATACTTCCAGGCTCTTAGTGCCGAGTGTGGCTCCTGCAGCTGTTTGCCCAGAAAATGCAAAGGTCCGTGGCACACCATTCGTCTCTCTCTCGTTTGAGGACAGTGTGCTCTTCATGAAACCCGGTGTGCTACCCTTGCCTGTGTGCGTCACTTTTCTCTGTATGGTTAAGGTGTGTGCTAGATCCTAGAACCCTTTTTATCCTGTAGCGACTTCGAGAAGGCCATGCATGGTTTTTTATCAGTTCACACATCGACTTACTGTAACTACATCGCCTTTAGCTTTAGCCGGTGCAAAACGCTGCTGCCTGCCTATTGACAAACTCTTGCAGACACTCCCACCTCCCCCAAATCCTCTCCTCCCTCCACTGGCTCCTGTTCTGTTTCGTATTGATTTTTAAATGTTGATATGCTCCTCCATATCTGTCTCGCCGAACCTCCTCTCAGATGGTGTTGGATGTGCCCAGGTTCCGGTACAAGCAGTGGGGCAAACTGTGGAAGCCTCTCCCAGTCGTGCTGCGAGTCCAAACTGAGGTTATACTGCTATTTACATTTAATATGTGCATAACCCATATAATAGTCTATATTAGTCCAGTGCTCAGGTCTCTGCACTGGCTTCCTGTCACGCAGAGAACAGACTTAAAAATTGTCTCTTCACCAAAGTACATCTCTGACATGTTATTTTATCTGCACTCTTGCTTTGTAATTAATTGATGATTATATTCACATTTTATGATAATTTTATGTAACTGTGAAGAACATTAATTGATTGATTGATTGATTATTCTTTATTTGAGCCCTTTGCATTCAATTGCCTTGTACAAAACTTGCCTTGCCTTATTCAGACTGGCCTTTAATAACACCTAGTGTTGTTCTATTTTGCTTTGTTTGGGTTTTTATATTTTAAGGCAAGACCATAGAGAGACATTTCATTGTTTGATGTTTGATATTGACTTGTTTTGTGTTTGTACCGACCTTTGAGATGACTCCTGTTGTGATATTGGGCGTTACAAAAACTGATAGATTGATTGATTTGATTGATTGATTGAGCAGGGATCATCAACCAGTAGCTTGGGAGCTTGCCAGCCCTTACTAAGTAGCTTGCCAAAGGCTTTTTACATTTACATACGCTTGATGAGTCAAATTTTAGATGCATTTTTTTGTTCTGAACAAAAAATCTCCAAACAAGCTGAATCTAGAAAAGTATATAAGTATAAGTGGGAACTACTGTAATTTTCTCTTATTGTGTTGAATTATCATCTTGGTAGTCCTATTGGCCTAGTTACACATGTTTCATTGAAGCTCACTGCCATTTTTGTTACACAAAAGCAGCTCCCGGGGCGAAAAAAGGTGTGAGACCCCTGCCATAGAGTGTAAAAGAAAGATGGAGGGAGCCTGCGTGGCTTTCCCATAGCACTCAGCGCGGGCTAACAAAGCTTATTCATGCTAGCATTTGAACCGCCGCCATTACATTTGTGGAGCCAAAGCCATATTAAGGTAAGTGAGTTACATTCTCTTTTAATGTTGAAAATATTAAAAGACAAAGAACAGGACGGTGAAGCGCGTGGTAAGACAAACACTTGACAGTCTATTTCCAATAATGAGTTAAAGAGGGGCCAAAATGTTTACATGGAAAGTCAATGGGAGCTTCCCAAGTCAGCCCCTGTATGCTAGCAGGCTTCACGGAGAACTAGCCAATTGTATCTCCATTATTATATACCCTCTATGGGCGAGACACAACAGATTAATAGGGGAAAAAGTTTTACTGAGGAAATGTATTGCAAGTTCTCTGTTATTTTATGTTTTCATATCAAAAATAAGGTATTTTATGTGAAAAAATTGCATATTTTCAGTGAAGAAATCCAAATAATGAAAAGAGCCAGATAGGGATGTTCAACACAAAGTACTTTTTTACAGCTATGCAGCAAAGGGGAGCAGGAGTGAGGGGCTTTCAGAGAGTTACTTGGAGGATGAGGTAGTTTTCAAACCAACAACAGCAACAGGGTAATCAGTGAAAGATTATAACCAATACAAAACAATATTATATCATTTTTGTATGCAACCACTACATAATAAAATAGCAAATAAACTGAGAAATAACTAACTGGGATCTCAAACTCATTGTAGAAACAGAGTGATTAATAATGTACAATCATTACATGCCTGAAGGTAGCTGCTAAAAATAGCCCAATCAAGCAACAAATGAGGATAGAGAGGATAAATGTGGCGTGTGTTCGGGGGATGTAGGTGGGGCGCCTGTGATAGCGGAATAGAAACTGATAAATAGGGGGAGACAGGGTGCTAGAGTGAGAAAATAGGATTCTGGAGACAAAAGAGAGAGAGGAGTCTGGCACTGGAAACAAATGTGTCTGTCGGCTGATCGGCTCTACTCCACCTCTCATTGGGACTAATAAGTCACAAATTAATCCTACGCTCTGGGAGGCATGCACACTACAGCGGAAATCTCACAGGAGCAGGAGGGAAACACTATAGGATAAGTAAGTAGTCTGAGTTGAGGCTATAGCCGATATGTTTATGCTTGTGTTGAGAGTGAAATCGTAAACCCAATGTGATTTTGTGACATAGTCAAAAGTTTGGAAACACTTTTCATGAATTGGCTTTTCTTTATTTTCAACACTATTTACATTGTATGATTCTCTTTGAATTGTGAATGAACACGAGGAATTATGTATGAAACAAAAAGGGTGAAATAACTCAAAATATGTTTAATATTTTAAATTCTTCATAATTGGCACCCTTTACACTTGACATTTCTCAATGAGCTTAAAGGTAGTGTGTAAGAAACAAATATTTAATTTGTGTTTACACCAAAGTGACGTTTCGGGCGTCTTGGCCCTTCATCAGACATGAGTAGTGAAGTGAAAATCTGAAGTGAAAACCATTTCTGCCAACTACATCGTGAAGCTCGTTGAGAAAGTGTCAGAAGTGTGCAAATCAGTAATCAAAGAAAAAAAGAGGCTGTGAAGAAAACATTTCTAAGCTAGATATAATTTTTTTGTTTAAAATATAATGTCATATGTATTCATTGATGAATTAATAAGAATCTGCAATGTAAATTGTCTTGAAATAAAAGAAAAAACAATACATAACATCCTTTCGCTGAGGAAGATCTTTGGACTGAGATTGAAACGTCCTACACTTCAACTACAGAGTACAGATAAAGACTGAAGAATCTTGGCCTACGAAGGACAACTCCTGTATGACTGAGAACCTGCACAGACGGAATACATAAAGTGTTTCCAAACCTCTAACTGGTACTGTAAAGAAGTAAAGAAACAAATAAAACTTCTTAAAATATTAGATATAGGGATGACAGTTTTGTTTTTGTTTTTTTCACTACAGACTAAATGATACAGCTAGATCTGAATGTGTATTTTTTTTTTTTTTTTTTAATCAAATTATTTTAATGCTAGTAAAAACGTTGTCAACTACATTTCTCTAAAGCAATTTCTCATGTGGAAAACATCCAAATAATTTAAAGATCGATAGATAGAATAAGGCTTTTAGACACATTACAATGTTATCCCCGCCTCAAAAACATACCTGGAGCTGTGTTTTGTGCCACTGGCGCATGTTTGAGCAATCTAATCTTAGCTATTTTCAGCACAGTTGCGACAGCTTCCTCCAGGCCCCTCCTGTTTCCCCCAATGCTCCTCCTGAGGCCCTTTTCTTATTTCTTGATCTCTTGCAAAGTTTACCCTTTCATTGTGGAGCATCAGCAGCAAAATCATCCAACATTGCTTAACTGCGGCAATATTGGGCAGCCCAGTCTTAAAAAAAATGAGTTATTTAATATGGACAGGGCAATTACATCAGACTAGATGTATAATTAAAAGTGTTGTAATGTGCTAATTTTCAATACGTGGCACTTTTTCTTTTTTTTTTTTGGGGGGACCGAGCTCTTGATGAAGCAGGAAGTCAAACTAGGGGAGATTTTGTGTGTGTCGTTTTAGATAAATATTGCATTATCTAATCTACAAGTGTCTTAATGATCAGGATGTGTTAGAATGACCAAATACTAGCTAAAAGCATCAGGTCCCCTCTTTCAAAAAATATCTTGAAACCATAAAAAAGTACATAAAACACATTAAAAAAAGGAGAAAAAAAAGCGTCATTTACCTGATCCCATGGGCTAAGAATCCCTCCGGAGAACATGAAGAGGTACCCCATAGTGACCAGACACGCCCATATGAGGAGGGAGAAGAGGCGGAGCATGCGCTTGAAGACCGACTCGATGCACACCAGGATGAAGATGGACAGGAAGAGGAAGAGCGCGGCCGGCACCGTGATCAGGAACGTCAGGTGGTCCTCGGTGTTCTACAAAACACGCAATAATCAATCAGGATTTCACTTCATAACCCACAAAAACATGCAAGTTCAGGCTACATTGACAGATTGGTATAAGGCATGTCACACTGGAAAATCTGGAGTGCTAATGGAGAGGGTCTCGTATTGACTACATAGATACAGATTGCCACACATCATACAAGGGGGCATGGTGTAGCGAGGGGAGAGGAAGTCTGCTATGGAAATTATTCTTTCACTATTTATAGACGTTTTCTGACGGACTATAAGCATATTTACACACCCAAATAAAGTCAAGGCAAAATCAGGTTCTCATAAATGTTTTGACACAGTAGATTATCCACAAATTGGAACGCAAAGCTAGCTGTAAGCATGTAGCATGAAGCTAACATTAGCATTGTGGTTAGCATTGCCTGTTACAAGCAAAGATTTTGACCTTTGTGGCACTTTTTTCCTTTCCACGTCAATGTATCTCCATTTGATCGAAAACACATCCATAATTCAGCATTTACTAAACCAGAGTTTATACAGGTAGCGGCAAGTCAAGCCCAAATACTATTTTTTTAATGCTACAAACACCACAAAATCAGTACATATTTAATATTTATTTTAATATTCAAGAGAAAATTTGACACAACGGACAATTTTTGACCAGAAATACAATATGATTTCTGCCAAAACTGCAGTCTAGACCCTATTTTTTGTATTTTTGACAAAACTTATGTGGAAAAATTAGTTGAGCAATGTTATTTTCCAAAAAACTTTTGATTTAATACCAGTTTGAATTCTATTTAATGCTTTTTAATGACATTTAAGGCCTTATTTTTGACTCATTGAATGAATACCGTAAAACAGGGCATTAATGTTTGTGAAACAGTCACAAAATTCAGTGTCTTCTCTGTCAGCACGTGTAAACTAAGGTCCAATTATTTTCTCACAAAGTTGTCCAAAGGTGGTGACAATATTCAAATATTGGCATAGACTGTGAAAACACAGTCCTACCTACTATGGTCCTTCCATTAAAAGTTTTATCCCCATTTTGAAACATCATTATTGGAAACAGGATTGACATCCTTACCTCCATGTGTTTGGCTTAATACGTACTGTACTACATGATTCTATATTTTTTCTCTCACTATTTTCATATTTATTTTTGCCATAAACCTGGAAGCACCCCTCAACCACTAGCATGACTGAGCTTCATTTAATCGCAATAATTTTGTCCAAGAAAATTGTGAGACAAAGAGTTACATATCATCCCACGCCTAGACAATACTGAATTGCATGAAAAATATACAACATAAATATATAATCTTAAAATCACAAATCACAATTTCTGTCGTGCAGCATTATCAGGTTCAACATTTGTACATTTTCTTTGCGATTACGGCACAATCAAATTCTAGAACGGAATGAATGCAACATATTCGATTTGAAAATGGCAAGAACATATGAATACACATATTTTTGCCATATTGCCTCGGCCTAATTACAGGACAAAAGTTACAACACTACGCCGAGTACAACATTTACAGGCTCGGATGTACAACATGGCTCACACACGTGCAGCAGAACAGACGCCACACAGATTGGCAGACAGACAGTCTGAGCCCAGAGAATGTGCTATAGCATCACTTCTGCTCTCGCACTGTTCCAGTCAGCAACATACTCTCCCTCACTCACACACACTTCACTGTGACACCGCTCTCATTTACATCCCAGGGCACATTTTTCAATCTGCGCGTCACTCAGATCCTCCCAGCCGCCAAAAAAACTAAACTAATGGCTTTGGCGCTATTGGACAGAGGACCTCAGCTTTTACATGGCCAGTCACTTCTTCACTCTCTGCAAACCAGTTTCTTTATTAACAGATATGACATCCACAAACCTACATTTGTGATGTATGGTATGTGTAGAAACTCAAATGTTGGTATCGGAAGCAAAAACTGCAATACAATATACGCTTACAACTTACACATTTCATAATAATTTGTTGCATTTTGTAATCAACTTTCTCAATGCATTAGCAAAGCACTGGAAAATACTTCAGACGTCATTTGTAAGACATTTATTGTATATAGTTTACCGACAAGTATAATCACAAACGGACGGTGAAGGACAGAATTCTGTGGCAGATATCATGAGATTACTCTTCTCACTGCTCCCTTTCATTCAAGATGCATTCATTTGACAGTTTTGTTGTGTATTGTTTTGTTTTTTTTTACTTTTGAATGAAATAAACAAATAAAATGAAACAGATACTGTAGCGACAATGTGCTCCATCTGACATCTCGGTGTCTGGGGCCCAAGTTAAGGAACGGTTAAGGCTAGGAAATGGGTTTGGGCTTGTCGTCTTGTTGGGTATAAACTTACACTGAACAATAATAGGGAATTACTACTTACTGTACATGCTTATAAATGATTAACAAAATGAACGGTCAATATTTTCGCAAAATGAAAGTTATTTACACATGCTTTAAAAGTGTGTTACCATACATTTAACCCATCAATTAATAGGTTATAGCAAAATGAGAAATGTGTTACAAAATGTGTGTTTTATGACACAAAGATGCAAACACGTTGTTACATTTTGAACCGTTATTACATAATGTGGTGTTATTACAAAATACAGGTCTAACGGCCCTTAGGGGACTTCTTTTACAGTTACGACGATGAGTGAAAGATTAATGGTGGCAGAAGCTTCTCAAAATAAATTATGTAACACTGAAAAGTCAAATTAATCAGTCTTGCCATAAATCAGGCGGCATTCCCTTCCAGCTCTTCCCTCTTCTTCCTCCTCAGCTTTTCCATTATAAAAATCTGACCCTTTCATGAACTCAGAAATGTGTGTCTTCTGTGTGTGCTTCATGGTCTGTGGGAGCAATTTGACTACGGCTGCTAATACTATGCAAATAATCCCATGACAAGCACTAGCTGTACAGGCAATGAAGATGCTTTATCAGTGTGAATTAATTGCCCTCTCTCCTTGGGACTGTGCATGACTGTAAATGAAAGTAACTGTAAATAAACAATAAAAGTTAGCATGATATATACTGTAATAAGTACTACTTGTCATAGTGGATTCTACTCCCACGTATTCCAATTTCTGCTTACTCTCAAGTCACAAGAATTATGTTGACAGTTTGAACAGCTGCAAATGCCACATTATCCATTTAGTTTGCAATAAAATGAATACTAATGTGAGCCTAGAGAAGATGCTTTGCTTTTGGAGGAGCTTTTACAGAAAGGAAATGTCAGGACGCAACAGATTTGAACAAGCTTTTTGCACATAACAAATGCGGGAAAGCACTTTGTCTCCATTACAGTCCAGCACAGCAAAGGTAGCGTGAGTCAGGTTCTGGCGAAGAAGTCTCAAGGGGCCGGGCTGTTGACGCCATGGCCACAATACAGTCGGCCGGAGCGCTGCTTGAATCCCAATCAGGAACAAAGCACGACGGCAAATTATTCCCAAAGACAAAGGGTACAGCATGCTTCAACTTAAAAAAAAAGAAAGAAAATATGAACATGGTAGAATATAAATGAAAAAGCTGAGACAAATTGAAGACACGGAAGTTAAATAGTGCAAATTACTGTACAGTCTTCGTCAGTAAGGGATAACCAAGTAATCCACTACTGTAATTTTAACACAATCAATTACCATTGCCAAACTGGGACATTGATTATAATTACTTCATCAAGTATCAATTACTTTTTTTGTAATATTGTCACAGCTGAAAACATCTCATTATTCATGAAGTGAATTTGGAAAGACAATTGAAAACAACAAAGTTGCAGATTTATGATGGGTTAGCATCATTTATCAACAACAAGAATATTGTGGTCCGGTGTTGGTTATGTGGAAAACAAGACACAAGACCTTCTCCGCC
>OMNZ01051178.1:0-18237 GCA_900303255.1 Lesueurigobius sanzi
GAGGAGCTAACAGAGAGGAGCTAACAGAGAGGAGCTGACAGAGAGGAGAGGCCGAGGAGGATTTTTCTCTGAGGACGAGGAGGATTTTTCTGTGAGGACGAGGAGGATTTTTCTGAGGACGAGGAGGATTTTTCTGTGAGGACGAGGATTCACTGTGGGGGATGGATCAAGGGATGAACAGGCATGGCTGCTTCACAGGACTTCGTGGATGGACAACATGGCTACCTTGCAAGACTTCGTAGACAAACAAACATGGCTACCTCGGAGGACTTCGTAGATAAACAAACATGGCTACCTTGGAGGACTTCGTAGATAAACAAGCATGGCTACCTCGGAGGACTTCGTGGATAGACAAACATGGCTACCTCGTAGGACTTCGTAGATAATGCTGGTCAGGTTGGTCCACAATGGCGGCGCACGGAGTTGCAGCGGCTCAGGATCTACCCTCCATCTGATCTATGTAATTTCGTTGTACATTGTATAATGACAAATAAAGCGCTTCACTTAAATAGGGCAAACGTTGAAGAGATTTGTGGCTTCTAACCATGTAGAGGCAAAATGCTAGTGTCTTTGGTCATCTTACGGGACTGAAGGCACACGCAAAGAGCGCCACGCATCGCCTCATCTAAGCCCAGGTTAGAACATATGTATGCATGTAAAAGCGGTGAACTATTCCTTTAACACTTGAACAGCCACCTTATTGTGGTGGGGGAGTTTGATTGCTTGAATGATCCAAGGAGCTACGTATGTTGTCTGGGGCATTATGCCTCTGGTGGTACTGTACCTACCCTTATGGTAAATCAAGGGCTGTGACGTTGTGAAGCGGGGGGCCTATCCTGGAGCCAAGCCTGGGGATGGGTCTCCTATGCAAGCGCCTGGTGGTCCGAGCTTGTGTGGGAGGTTAAGATTAAGTTTAAGACAGTTCTTTATTGCTCTCACAATGGAGAAATCTTGAGCCAGGCTTATGGTCAGAATCACCTGGCAGGAGGATTTAACCTAACATGCATGTTTTGGGTTGATGGGGGAAACCGGAGCACCCGGAGGAAACCCACCCAGACACGGGGAGAAACATGCAAACTCCACACAGAAAGGCCCTGTCCGCCCGGGATCGGACCTGGGACCCTGTGAAGCGCAAGCGCTAACGACTGCGCTACCGTGCCGCTTGAGAGGTTGAGAGGTACCGACTGGATATACAGTATACTCTGGAACTCATAGCCCAAATTGCACGTGGAGGTGAGGGCGCTGGGGCGCTACGTGTTTGAGTTCACCCCAGTCAAGAGGAAGGTCACGCCTATACGGGCCCAAAAGCAGTGCAGATTACCCGGCCTTCTTGGAGTCCCTGGGAGGGGTACTTGACGGTGCTCCAACTGGGGACTACTGGGGGAGTTCAACTTTGTGTTCAACAGTGAGACCTGGAGGGGGGTCATCGATCTGAACCTGAGTGATGTTTAGTTGTTGGACCTTTGTGCATATGTGCACATGACACCAGGACACCCTGGCAGGAGGTCCATGATCGATTTTGTAGTTGTGTCATCTGACCTCCACCAGGTGAAGACAGGGGCTCAACTGTCAACTGGCCACTACCTGGTTGTGAGTTGGATCCCCAGGCAGGGTAGGAAGCCGGTCACACCTGGCAGACCCAAGCGTATCATGAGGGTCTGTTGGGAACATCTGGCAGAACACTCTGTCAGCAGGGTCTTCAACTCACACCTCCAGGAGAGCTTCTCCTAGGTCCCGAGGGAAGTTGGAGGCATGGAGTGGCCCATGTCCTCCTCCATTGTCAATGGGGCAGCTCAGAGTTGTAATTGCAAGGTCTCTGGTGCCTGTCGTGGTCGAAACCCCCAAAACCCGGTGGTGCACGTAGGAAGCAGAGAATTCCGTCATGCAGAAGAGGGAGTCGGACCTGGCCTTGTTGGCTTCATGGAGTCCCACAATAAGCTTGTCTGCAGTCAATCAAGGATCTAAGGATGGATGGATTTTACATTGTTTGTTGGACATCAGAAATTTCATGGACGATAGGCACTGCATCATCTCAGAAAGATGAAGCAGTGAACTGTTTACAGTGCAGGTAGGAAGCTGGTGGCAGTGGAAGAAATACTTTGAGTGTCTCCTCAATTCCACTCTCACGTCTTTCGATGAGGAAGCAGACACAGGACTCTTGGGTGGATTCGTTCATCACCCAAGCTGAGTCACTGTGGTGGTTAGAAAGCTACTGGGTGACAGGGCTCCGGGGGTGGATGACAGCCGTCCTGACTACCTTAAGTATCCAGATTTTTTCGGACTGTCTTGGCTGACAAGTTTCTGCAGCATCGCGTGGTGATCGGGGACAGTGCCTCTGGTTTGGCAGTGGTGGTCTCCAGCCTCTCCAGTAAGGTCTATTCCAGGGTACTGAACAGGAGAATCTGACCCATTATCAAATCTCAGATTCATAGCCTGGTCAACCATGCCCACTTCTTTCTGTTTGAAAGAGTTTGGGTATGGCAACAAGCAGTAGACGCATTGAACAAGCTGTTAAAATTCAGTAGAGCCAATCGGAGCGGCTCACTGAGCAAACGTCACTTTGTGTGCTGCATTTTTGTAGCTATAGTTTTTAATATGCGCTGCCATAAGCGTATAGCAATGATGTTGACGACCACAATAGAGCACTGTTTTACTGCTGCTCTGTTCCTCATGGACATTTGTAGACTCTGACAAAGCAGGCGCTTGTTCGTCCTCTGGGTCTGTGTTAGCTCCGTCTTGTTCCCGCCTTAGCCCCGCCCAAAGCAGCGGTTCACCTGCGGGAGCAGTTACAGACTAGTTTCCTGTTTAGAATAAACAGAGGAGACTAGTCCGAATGCCAGGATTCGGGCACACTGGACCAGCTCACCCATCAGGTTCATGGGAGTTTGCCCAACCAGTCTGCATGTGTTTAGTGGATCTGGAGAAAGCATTTGACCGTGTCCCTCGGAGAGTCCTTTCTGGGGTGCTCCAAGAGTATGGGGTCCTGGGCCCTCTGCTATCGACTGTCCGTTCCCTGTATGACTTCAGCAGGACCAAGTATCTTGGGCTCTTGTTCATGAGTGAACTGATGGAGCGTAAAATTGACAAATGGATCGGTGCAGTGATATATTCAGTATTATTTGATTACTGAATTAGTTGGAAAGTAATTCAATCAATTAGTTGCAATTAATCTGATCGTTGTTTCAGCCCTAGATTAATTATTACTCATTTCTGGAAAAGAAAAAAAGACAAGCATGTCATGACAAGGATGTCATCTTCAAATGTATTTTCTTACCTCTACAACAATTCTCCTGCCTGTAATATATAATTTAATTACTTAGTCAGAATAAAATGTAGACTTCTATCATGTCCACAAAGCTGTTATCTTTTCAACAAATGGCACACTTGCACTGTGCAAAATGGTGTCAAGCAATTACCACAATTTCTGCAATCTGCGCATTTTCTTCCAAAGCTAAGTTCAGGCGGTGTCAAAACATCTCAGTGGGCAACTTGGCCAGCCAAGAGATCTTTGTTTTTGTGGTGCTTTTAAAGCTCCTTCTCCAGTTCACACGAAAGGCTTTAAAAGATGTCTCTGTCCTGTGTGTTTATCAGTGCGTCCTCTGGCCACCGCCAATGAAGCCGCAGCCATTGTTATGCTCAGCTAATTGGACCTTTGGGTACAAAAGGTTGAGAAATTCAAGCCCAAATAGATAAATAAGCACAAGCAGAGTATTCCCCTTGCATGATGCGGCACAAGCTCCAATTTTTCCATGCTCCTTCTGGTATATAGGCGGGCAGCACTCAAAGGCTGATTCATTAGGACGCTCTGGGACAGTTCCATCAGAGCCTGGACTCAATCACACACCTACCTTTGTACCAGTTTGTAAACTATCAGCAACAGTCTGTCACAGCCTATTCTGCGACATATAAATTGTTGTTTAAAGTGATGTTTTGTGACTGGGAGCAAAACAGCTCCCGGTTAATCAATAGCACAAAATCAATTCCACTCTCTTGGGAAATGCCAGAGAGGGGCTGTACAAAGGTGGGGCCTGAACAAAAGTTTGTGATAAATGAGGGAAAAAGCCTGCAGCGGAGCAGCTGACGCATTCACCCGCCAAATCTGCAACAGCGTTCATTACAAATTATTCCACAATTTAGATAATCGTCACAGTCACAACAGCAGACAAATGAAATTACTGTCAACAAAACTTGCAAGCTCAAACCCCTGTCTTCCATTAAGCCCGTGTCAGCACATCGTGGATTAGATTCAATAAAATAAAACCATCTCAGTTGGTGAGAAGCTCCTTGCACAATGTAGAAGCCATGCTCATTTATCACTCAGGTAGACACTGGGTCGGAGCAAGGCATTGTGGGATTCCGTGCAGTTGGAGGTCAGCGCGGCATTTGCCTGACATCGCCCGGCGCCCTGAAAACTCTGGACTTGACACTGTCTGTGGTAATGGGCATCAATAATGCAGACCCCCGGCCACATAAAAACTCCCCATTGCCACCAATGTCCTCACAGGAATCCACGGAGACCTGCACTTTTTCACGTGGGCATAATGATGTTGTGCGGTAACGAGAAATACCGCTCGGAGTAAACACAGACCTGCGCAGGCACACTTTCGATTAAATTACTCTGAGAAAACTACATCAACACGCTGCTATATCACACCACGTATAGGAAGTACAACCTTAGTTAGGACATCTTCTCTGGTGGTTCTCTGCTAATAAGGACACCACACGGGTCTGATTGACAGAACATTTTGTCAGTGCAATTTGTGATATTCGCAGTCTCGCATCAAGTGGAATAACCAGAACATATGCAGTTTTTAACAAAGGCAGTAAGGGGATACATTATCTTTTTTGTTTTCTGGTGGAATCTAGCGTCCTTTCCTCCCCCTTTTGATTGGTTCCCTGTGCACGCAGTGACACTGGCTCCTGTTTTGTTTTTTTTAAGTGTGTGCTGCTTGATTGACAGGAAAACTCCTCCCGTTATGGTAACGGATTCTGATTAGTTGCTGAGATCAGCAAAGGGAGGGACTATTATTTCGTATTATGCTTTACATCAAAATTCAGACCCAACTGTACACCTTCTATTCAACTTTTAATACAGTACATTTAGACAGATTATCACTATGTTTTATTCCTATTTTTAGCCCTGGTTTAGCCCTAGTTTGTACCTGATTGATGCCACATTTTGTTATCTCCTTAACATGTTCTACATTTGATTGTCATTTTAATGTCTGTTCTAGAGCACTTTGGGCAATGGTTGTTGTTTTAAATGCGCTATAGAAATAAAGTTGGCGTTGATATTGACACTGTGTTGGTGGGAAACAACATAGCAACTATTTGTCAATTTTCACAAGTTCAGGTATAGATTTAAATACTCAATGGCCAAAAATAAAACTCTATGACAAAACGCGTGGATACAGTCTCACTGGCTTTTAGGAATTTTCAGGTTTCTCAGATGACAGCCAAGAGTTCATACAAGCAAACAGTTATTTTAAATGTGAACTACATTAAACTCCTGACTAAGGACTTGTCCTTAGGTGACTTTATGCACTGGCAAACACTTTTGCTTAAACAGCTGTTAGACTACAGGAGTAAATACATCGAACAACTGCACTAATAAATATAGTTGGGAATACATTAATTCCGACCCCATTTGCAGAAGTAACAAGTCTGTCCAGTCAGCTCCTTTTGGGCGGACCACATGATCCATTTCTATAATGTAGGCCACTGCCTAAAGAAGGTACCAATTGTGATCAGGCACAACATTATGACCACGGACACGTGATCTGAAAGACACAAATATCAAATAAATAAATTCACCACGGGCAGCACTGTGGCACAACTGTTACTGCTCTTGCCTCACAGCAAAAACTCCCAAGTTTGATTCACGGACCAGGTGTGGAAGAGATTGTGTCGCAGCCAGTTATCCCACAATTTACACAATTTAGCAACTAAAAAACACCACCAAAGAACCATAAATCACAATTTGTCCCATGAATAGGTCATGCATGTTTGAGAGAACGTGAGGCAAGAAACTATTATCTAAATTTAGCCTATTTAGCTATAGCAGAATTGCTTTGAAAAAAAAAAATTATATATCATACTGTATATGTCCATTTTTATACCCTGAAACAAAACAAAAGGATGCATCTTAGTTGGGCGCTGGATAATACATCTCCACCTCTCTTCTGAAAGGGCAGCTCTAACTTCCCTCCTCCTGCTGTCTCCATTTGCCCCCGACTGCCTCCAAACAAACACGGGAACAGGCTGGCCTTTTCTCCTCTGCCGTTACCGCTCCTCTCAGCCCCCGTGCCCTGCAGCCCTCATCTTTGCACCACGGGCTAAAAGAACATGGCCACCTTAATTCCCCTTCTGCCACCCCAATAGTTTCTCCCTCCTGCCCTCTAACAACCGTGCAATTATACTTCAGCACACAGCCTTCTCATCAGCGGTATACAACTCTTGTGCCTCTGATCTGGCTGCCCTTTACCTATCTATCAGAAAAACACACACATACCATCAGAGCGCCGCACTAAAACTACACTTTCACCTCTGTTTTCTTCTCACTCACAACTGCTTTGTCATTTCTCCTCAGGTTTCACACCTCTGGCTCGCTTAACCCGCATGATCTTTGGGTCGCGCTTTGTGCCCGTGCCACCAGCAGAACAGCGTGCCCTGACCTTTC
Source organism: Lesueurigobius sanzi (assembly GCA_900303255.1). Classification (NCBI taxonomy): domain Eukaryota; kingdom Metazoa; phylum Chordata; class Actinopteri; order Gobiiformes; family Gobiidae; genus Lesueurigobius; species Lesueurigobius sanzi. Next base: position 6,680 of record OMNZ01051178.1, read on the forward strand.
TATGCCCCTCATTGTATGCTCTATTAAAATATCATCCCCACACTATGCTGTGCGGGGGACGCGCCGTTTATGTTTGCGCAAGACAGGAATGAATTTCATAAAGGTGGAGAGCTGTCTGTTGTTTTCTTCAGGGTTTCGAATAATTAAGTGACTGTTTAAATACGCTGTTCCCAATGAAAACGCTCTCGGATGTGAGTCTAGGTTCCCCCTCTCACCTATGGTCAAGAGTTTTGAGTCATGACAAGATGGTGGGTACACAAAATAAGCTGGGCACTCCATCTAAAATCTCTGGCTTGCTGTATACACATGACCTGGCACAAATATCAAGGTTCTCTTTGTCAGCACAAACCGAAGGTGAAATTATTTTCTCATAATGATGTCTAAAAGTGGGGAGAATATTCCAAAACATTTGCATAATATTGGTCAGGAGAAAGGAGCGATCATAATGGCAGACAGAAGATGTCCGAGGCACATTCTGACTTGTAAAAATCTTGTATTAAAGACGGGACATTCTCTCAGGTCATCATCAGGGCAGACTGTGACCTGACACAATTCAGAAGTCAGAATCTGCCTTGGACCTCTCTCTGTTACAAGAGCACCTGACTTTACTTCAATTCATTCACCAACCCACTGAAGGGCTCGCTCACCCTCTTACATTATAATAGCGGGTTTGGGGATCTACTACCCACCAGAATTTTGGTTTGGAGATTTTAGCAGTCTGTCTCAATATTCACATTTTATAGTCTACATTGGCTTCAAGCTAAATTCAATATTGTTTTCTAAAATCTGAATTCCTACTTTCTGGGCAGAGAGAGGCCCCCGCAGTATATTGTTGACTCTACTCCTCAGGGCACACCCACAAAGCAATCACATTTAGTTACCAAGTAGTTCATATTCTTGGTTAAATTGGTATATTGTTAGTATTACAGCATACAACTCCTATTCTACCTTACTCAACACTCACATGCTCTCATCGACACCTGGGCTGTTGATGGGCAGAGATTTCACATGCTACCGAAAAGGGGTATGTTTGATGCAATAAAAACATTGCCTCAAAGGGATGCTGCAAGCAGATGCAGAGTGCAGAATCATTCCAAGAATTGCTGAAAACTTGACTTTAAAATGGACTAGTGTCACACGCGCATGAACAAATTTACACAATTAAATGTGAATCATCCTACACCTCATGAATATGCACCATACCGGATGGAAGGCAATTTTTTTTCCTAAATTGAATAAGCTTTGGGTGAAAATTGTTTTCCACTTAAGCAAGCAGCCCCCACAGTCAGAAATTACAAATAAAATGAGATAGAAACTCAATTCATTTCACATTGCGAGAGGAATATGCAAATACTGCGTAATGAATAATGGGGAGAAAAGAAGCTGTGAGCATTTTGTCCTTAAAGGAGAAGCATTAGAAGAAACAGAGCGATGCCAAGATCTGAGCAAGTTTGACATTGATTGTGATGATAAGAAAAATCTGTAATTGGTTCTCTTAAAGTATTGTATGTATTGTATGTTCATGATCAGTAGGTATTATAGGGTCATAGGGCTATGTGACATGGCAAAAAAATAGTCACGATTCATCTTGATCAATCTCAATTTTCCATTATTTTACATTAAAACCATATAAACTAGCTTTTATTGTTATGATTCATGGAAATAGACCTTTAAAATAAACCTTAGCTTAAACTAAAAATGAATGTTTTCCACTCAAGGTCCATTTAACACACAAAATCTCCCATTGTAAACCTGACCATTTAAAAGCCCCTCGACGATTATTCAGATTGACCAAAGTTGAGATTGCGATTTTGATAATTTGCGATCAATTGCCCAGCCCTAGTTATTCAAGAAAGTTAACTAAACTAACCTGTATCACCCCATAATCAGTGTTGGGTAACAGAATGTATTTAGAATATTCATTTTGAGTAACTGTGTTCCAGTTACTCTTTCATTTTAGGTTATTTAGAATACAGTAACCTTCCAAAAATCAAAGGAATATTATGTTGGGGTACTCAATCATTCATTTTAAGCTTCATATTTCATGGCATCAAGAAAGAAAAGATCAAAAAAGCTGGTGAATCTGCTGCTCCTGGTGTGCATTTCAAATCTGCTTTTATGCATTCCTAATTAACCTCTTAAGCCCGTGGCAGTTTTTTCCGAATTTGGTATATCCTCTGGAAGGCTTTTAACAGCTTGTAAAATGTTTAAAATGTTCATATTGCTCTCATATGATATGAATGTCTATGGGTATACTCTAGATGTGAAAATTTTCAAGAAAACCATAGTGGGCCTGAGTAACTGAGGTTGAAAGACAGAAAATATGAATTCCGCCTAAAAGAGACACACATTTTAGCAGGTCAGCAGCTTGTTTACATTGTAAAGAAGCAAATAAACATCAACAATAGTAACTACAGCTAATTATTGACTTTTTACCAACTGTTTATCTGTAACAATAAATAATTGAAAAGTTATTGATCCCATTATAATAAATAGGGCACAATTTGGCACCTTTTGGCCCAAAAAAATCAAATTTGTAATTTGTAATTGAAAATTTTGGATCCTATTTATCCAATCCTATTTAAAATAAACAAGGATTGTCTTTAAAACTGGCAAGTCCCCAAAAATGGGGACTCTAGGGCTTAAGAGGTTAAATAATAACATGTGGTGCAACATACATAATAATAATAATAATGCATTGGTTTTATATAGTGCTTTTCTGGAAACTCAAAGACGCTTTACGTGGCATTATTCATTCACTCCGTACTTGGTGGAGGTAAGGTACTATTGTAGCCACAGCTGCCCTGGGGTAGACTGACAGAAGTGAGGCTGCCAATCTGCACCTCTGACCATCACCAGCACTCCTCGTCACACTACATTCACCCAGGCTTCCTGGCTATTTCCCCAGCGGTCTCCCATTCAAGTACTGACCAGGCCTGCCCTGCTGAGCTTCCGAGGTCTGACCGGATCAGGCAGATAATACATTGTTTTTCATCATACACCACGATTTATACATATACACTAATGTGAAAGTAAGTATTCAGAATCCAGTGGTTTACTTGAGTGAAAGTAAAGATACTCCAATATTACTCCAATGAAAGTGAAAGTTGAAAAATGTACTTAAGTTAAAGTACTGAAGTATTTGCTTTATAAAGTATGTAAGTAATGGAAGTAAAAAGTACATTTCATTTAAAATGAGATGTGAATTTTCAAAAACATGAAACATATGAATCTATGTAGGTTCTCAATTGTACAGGAGTTGTCCATCGTAGGCAAAAATTCTTCAGTCTTCATCTGTACTCTGTAGTTGAAGTGTAGGACGTTTCGATCTTAGTCCAAAGATCGTCATCAGCTTAATAACAACTTGAACACGTTTGTGGGTCTCTTAAGAGTAAACCAGAAGGAGGAGTTAACCTCTAAATCCCTCCTCTCTTGGAGCTAAAGGTAGGAAAAAATCGTAGCCTGTCCATACTTAATAGGGCTTGTTACCTCTCTATTGTCTCACCCTGGGCTATGTTATAAGGCTGTTGACACTTCCCTATGGCCCTGATAGGGAAGTGTCAATTTTCTGGACCCACGAACGTGTTCAAGTCTTTAAAATTAAGCTGATGACGATCGTTGGACTAAGATCGAGAGGTCCTACACTTCAACTACAGAGTAAAGATGAAGACTGAAGAATCTTTGCCTACGATATGAATATACAATACTTCTGAAGATGTATTTGAGTCTGTAAATTCAGGTTGTCACTGCCCACCACTGTCAGAATCCAATACCCAACTTGGACAAAGTAAACTAATATTAAACCAAAGTTTGAGAAACACAGGGTCAAAGCAGCACAACTTGTGGATCGTGGGACCATTTTCAGTGGCTGCCAAAAGTCACTGTTGATAACCTGTTTAATAGCCTTTTTGTTTTATTTTGTCTTGTTGCGCCGTTTGATCAATATTTGAATCAACAGAAAAAGTTATTAAAATTATGTTTTGTTATTTGATAAGAAATACCAAAACCAAACGTGCAAATTGTTTCTATTATAAGTTGAAGAGAAAATTACTATTTGGTCACTGCTTGTCATGATGGGTCTCGAAGCTAGACCAATTAAAAACCACTGGCGTAGCATTTCTAAAAAGAGCAGATCTGTGCACTGTTCATCGTCAGCAAAAACAAAGGCGAAATTACAAAGGAAATTTAACTCTTCACAATTAATCTCCCATCTGAAACTGAATATATATACTGTGTCGTGGGAAGTTGAAAATTGCTGAATTGGATTAAAGACAGCGCGGGGCCATGAAGGGGAGATAGAGAGCAGGTTCAGGCCTGAGTGCAGCCGATTTCCCACCTGCAGAAAAGGAAGAAACCACTATACTTAGACTCACAGAGGACTCTTTTCCAATGCACCTTCTTAGCCGTCAAATACCATTAACACTTAGCTGCTCTGGTGCCGCAAAAGGATCCGACGGGATGTGTGAAAGCTAGGGGAAAAAAAAAAATCCGATCCAATACAAATCTAAAATGACGTCCTCCGTGGACCAGCAAATCCTTTAACAGGAAGGAGCTGGAGAGGGCCCGCTGTATAGTTCCTGCTCCTCAAAGACAACAGCACACCGGTTTTAGTGAGTCACATGACATGGCCTACTTCCACCGCTTTCCCACTACTGCCGGTTTGATACGCCGAGGCTATGTCAAAAAATATCACTTGATTGTTTCCTCCAGGGATTGTGCGAGGTGTGCGTGTGTGTGTGTGTGTGTGTGTGTGTGCGCGGGATACTGTTTGCAGGGTAAACACGTCTCCAACATTAGCGAGAGATCTAGGCGAGAGGGAAGAGAAGAGGGTTTTCTGGGGGGGAGCAACAAGGATCTTTAGACAAACAAGGTCTATGTTTCATGTTACTGTGATGCATCCGTGTGGGTGGACCGGGGAGAGCGCCTGACAGAAGGTTTAGGCCTCGTCTCGCGCTGTGCCAGGCGCAAACACAAGACAAAGCAGCAAAAAAGAAAGCGGGGTGTTATGAGGTGAAATGCTGTTTAAATAAAGTTCACACATTACACGTTATGCACCGATCCGATAGCCGATACCGTAAAAATGACTATATTAGGTATAGATTGCAAATATCCGATGCTGAACCAATACTTCCACCAACTTAATTTGAGTGAATACATGCTGTATGCCATTTGAAAGCTCTTAGTCTGTAGAATCCAGTCATTTCATTCGTTTTACACACAACAATAGTACTATAGACCCATTTCATGTGGCGTATGCAGGTGTATACACGCACAATGTGAGCAGAACTGGAATACTGCATTGAACTAGCCTTGGATCGTTTTCGTGTTTAAAGCAATACAAGGCCATCGTGTTGCTTTGTCGATCGCACAAATAGGACGCACCAACAACAACCCAGGACTTCATTGGTCGCAGTTGTGCACTTTTCAGAAGATTGGACAAGACTTGCCAACTGGGCTAAAGTTGAATAAGGATACACGCATTTGTGGCGCTCAGTTTATATCTGGTAAGAGCATTGTTTTATTTACAAAGAAATGGTGTTTGACATGACATAAAATAATTGACAGTAATCTTTCAGGCCTTATCGTAAACCAGCCTGTACAGAGAGAGCTGTGTTCATAGGCTATATATTTAGTGCTTTGAGAAACTTAATCAGGCTTTTTTAAGCACAATGATTATTATTAGATGGGTGATTAGGGGATATTCCCGTGAGCCTTAGCTGTTACTAGTGTTACTAGTGTTACTAGTCCTACATGACTCTGCAACTTATTTTATTATACTGTACATATTTTGCCTGGGTCCTGCAATCGTTCGTCTGTACTGCGAGTTTCCTTAAAAAAGCGGCTGCCCCTTTCTACGAACTTTGAACTATTCTCTAGCCTTGACAGCGGTTCATCATTGCCAGTATTCAAGCGTCACCGACGTAAACAACTGATATCTAATATGAATAACTGATGTGGAAGCATACGGTGAAGCCATTTATTGCCAAAGAACTGAGTTTACTCTTTTGGAATCATAATGAAACAGAAACTGCTCAAATGTCCCCGATCTAACGTTTACATGACCTTCAACAACTGCCAGGAAAATTGTTCAGGAGCAAAGAAAAACTCACTTCAGCTGATATATGTTTGTTTCAAGATGCACAATATGTAAACGTTTGATCAGGAATGGAAAATGGAAAATAAATAAATGATTTAGCAATATGTGTAAGTAAAATCCATGCAATGGGCCTAAAGTAGCATAAAGACGCACATACCTAAATAGTCACATAAGCTTTCATTTCCACAATTCAATAAAATAAACCTAATTTAGTAATTTCCAGACGGTGGGACAGAACTCCTAATAATAGAGAGTATTGGGCTTATGTCACAGCAGGGTAAAGCGAGCCAAATGAGCGCCAAGTTGAGTTTTGACACTGCGTTGAGGATTGTTTATAGTGAAAACCCTTCAAAAGGGACATTTTTGAACAATTGCAAATCACAGAGAGCTAAAAAGTCACGGGCTACAATGCTAATTCAATAAGAATATGCACAAAGCAAAAAATGTTTGTTTTGTTTCTGCTAATAGTTTTTTATTTTTCATTACGGGGGGTGATTAAACAAAGAGGGTTAATGACTCATAGCCACGGGTTAGCAATATAGAAAGAGAAAAACATGAAAGAACAAGAATGATGAGGAGAAATAGAGAACAAAGAGTTGAGACAATAAACATGTTACCAATTAGAGCTTTCATCTGAACTTTGAAAAATCTTTCTCAGAGTAAACACCATTTAAATTCCTGTTCGTGTTTCGAAGCCAAGGCGAGGCAGATGATACAGACCGAGCATCCTATAGCTGCTGTTCAAAGGTAGAAAAGGCTTAACCCCCTAAAATGTGTGTATTCTTTAGTGTCACAGATCATGAATGTGTTAGATTCTGCCATTCAGTCACGACATGAATCCACCAATACCAACGAGAGACTGTAGAGACTGTAACCGTGAAGTCGACCGGCAAAATGTCACCGGTGGATTTCTCTGCTTACGTCACCTGCCACGCTCTGATTGCCAATCACTTGACAGCAGATGCCAGCACACTTGCACTAGATGAACCAATGAGAAAGCGGTTCAGGATGCATTTTCTTTTGTCGTCGCTATGATCATGATGTGCATGTGAAAAATGATCTAAAAGCTATTTTTCAGGGGGGGAACTGATGGGATGAGAGTAGGCTGCATTCACGTTATAGAATTACAGTAGTGGCCAAAAGTGTACATACCCTTTTAATCTTTTGGCCATTTTTTATCAAATATGAAAGATAACACAAACATCATTTGTTCCACTCATGCTTAGTGGCTGTGCAAAGACAGTTATGGTCAAAAAACTGACTTTACTCGTTTGAAATCACAATGAAACAGAAACTACTGAAATGTCCCTGATCTAACGTTTACATGACCTTCAACAACTGCCAGGAAAATTGTTCAGCAGCAAAGAAAACTCACTTCAGCTGAAATACAGGACTCTTTGACGTTTGTTTCAAGATGCACAATATGTAAACTTTTGTAACATTTGGCTAGTTTCTAGTTCAAAAGCGTAAACAAACAGGTTTTATGACAATAAATGGCTTCACACAACTAACCATGAGTGAAATAAAGGTTTTTATCATTCATATTCTAAGAAATGTATATGTTTACTTTTGGCCACAACTGTATATTTCAGTTGGAGACAAACAGTTTTTGAAAGGAATATCCTGAAAGAAAATTAACAAATGTTTCCCCTGATCATTATTTGATAGTGATTGGATTCACAAACCTGCCACATTACTCTAATGGCTGAAAGTCCTTTCTACTGGCCAACATCACACACATATTTTTGAATATTGTCACCACTTTTGGACATAAATAATGTGCCTTTAGTTCAATTGTGCTAATAGAGAAGATGTCGAACTTTGTGACAGTTCTTGTTTCATGTGGATTGGCCCACGAATTACAGAGAAATCAGCAATAAACAAAGACTAGAAATAGTTACTAGCACCAACCTTTCAGCTGCCCTCCACCTCCAGTTTAAACTATAGGCTCTTCTGAATACTGTGATGTCACATGATCGCAGCCTTGTGCTATTTATGTTTTATAATCAGGATACAAACCATGCACAGTGCATATTGCCCTAGAGTATTTAATATAAACCGCTAGACAAATAGAAGAATGTATTTCTGAACATGTTTTTGGATGGTTGCACCACAGATTTGCCAGATTCTGTTTGTTATAAGTCCCTATAGACAGTACACAAGATATTTTTTGTTGCAAGGAACAGTGTATTAACAAAAAAGCAGGATTTACAATTTGCTAATTGCAATTTTGATTCAGTTGCAATACATTTTCCACCCCTCGCTTGTTCTTCGATTTGTATATTTTTGCAGCAGTCAGCCACAAACCTGAAGGCATTACCACCAAGTAAATCTAGTATTTAACAGGGTGCCTATCTCTGAACAAAAAGCACCTGCATAATTTGAGGGAAATTAAGTGGAATGTGAAATATTGTGATTAGGATATGACCTGCTGTACTTTATGGTTATTTGCTCTATTTGGATTAACTATTTATGAAAATCTTAGACCATAAAATTTACAATACCCATAACATAATATGCCTGAGCACATAGCAGCGCAGCCACCCCAGTCTTGTAGGGTCAGGGGCAGGCTCTATAGGTCTGCTATTAACCTGAATATTGCATTGTAAGCAGTTTTTGTGACATTCAGATTGCTGCAACACCAAAAAATCTGCTGTCTCTGTGCATGATGCATTTTTTCCCACTACTTTTGTATATTCCTGCAGCACACAAACAACTATCAGTCACTCCAATTAAATTCTCAGACAGACAAGTCTTATCTATGATATATTTGGGGTAAGTAGGCCTGTGTGTCTTGTAAATTAATGAAATGCATGAAACGGTGGCACACTGTGCTCCAGCGCTAACTGTAAAAGACTTTGATGTGGGAACACTGGCCTAATTATCATTAAGTATATTCAACATTTATTCAAATAAGTGTCTTAACACCATTGTGATTAGCGCCACCGACTCGCAAGACTTTTCAAACATGTCACGTCTGCGAAATTGAGGGGGAAACGAAGCATGGGCGGATATTTTTTTCTTCTTTTTTTCCGAGGTGCGCACATTTCCTTCCAGGCAAGTAAGTCAACAAGAATAGTACCGCACACTGACAATAAAACGACTCCTCTGTTCTCCTCCAGCCCCTGTCTGCAGCACGCCGGGAAATAATTTATCTAATATCCAAGTGTCAAACTCCACTTTTTAATCTGCATTTGAACACCACAAATAGCTGCTCCACTGATGGCTCTCCTCCTTCCGCGGCACCCTCCGCATACTTATTACCATAAGAAAGACCAAGCGCAGGGGCGATTAGCATTTTAGGGCCACATTAGGAGCCACTGAACGCACTCGCCGACACGCATTAGTAAATATGTATTCACCAATTAACAACGATAAACCACCAGACCACAGGCAGCCACATCTGGTGTCCTCAAAATGATCCAACAGAGCAAACTTTGGCAGTAGGCTATAACCAACTCGGATCACACATGGAAGGTATTGAAAAAGTAAATTATTGAGATATTTTGCGAGCAGAGTCAGGCAAAAAAAAAGTAAGAACCCTAAAAAAAAGTTTGATTAAAGTTTTCGTGAAGTACAGCCTCCTCCAGTGATTAGAGTCAAGGCCTTTTCAAAGTGAACTATAAGTGAACTCACCAGGGAGGAATAAATGGAGGTTTTAATTATGAATATGGATGAAAAATGCATTTGTAGGTTTTGGTTTTTACATCACTTACTGTAAAAGTCAGCGTTAATCCACAGGCCCAATAGAGATGGATGTGTGAGAATTTGTCAATAGTGTTAGGAGCTCAAACAGTGGGTCATTTTAGTCATGAGTTTTTCTCATGTGTAAAATGTGCCTTGTCTGGATCTGATTATGAATTGTTGTTGTACTGTACTGTAGCCTAACAGGCCCCAATGTCCTGCAAATTATGAATAAATGAATGAAAAGAATGAAAATGGACCCACCACTAATCTAGATGTCCAAACTGTGTCCCACAGTTGAATTTAGTACATAAGTAATGTGACATTCCTAGTCTGTGGAACCTTTCATTGACAAAGGCAATAAAATCTATTCTGATTCTGATTTTTCTACAAAGTATAGTTGAATAAGTATTTAAAAAATACTCTTATAAAGCAAACATTATTATCAACATAACTCATTCTAACAGACTGTGTAATGTTTTTGTTTTGCGTTTTAGCAGTTCAATGTGTTCTCCAAAGGCTCATGACCAAAAAAAGATTATTCCAATTTCAAGAACCATGAAGTTAAAGGAATAGGTTACACCCATGTGCTAGACTTGTGTCATGATCCCAGATGGAGGGCAGTAGGGTCAATACAGCTCCAAACTGTCATAGCCTAAAAAACGATAGGTGCATTCCATACAGTTAAACTATGATGTCAAGATTAACCTGTTTTATAATTACTGCGATTATAAAAGGTCACCGTAGTTTAATCGTGGGAATTTTAGGGCTCAAGGTTAATCGTTTCTCATGAGCCACAGTTCGTATGTGTCCGAACGAACGGAGCGCACTCATCATGGGCTGAATGTTCAATAGGTTTTTAACCAAACAACAATCACATTAATAGTACCATTGTATACGCTTTGTGAAGGCCTAAACCCGGTCTAAATGTGACCTACCTCAACCTGGTCAAAACATGACCTAAATCCAGTCTAAACCCAGTCTAAACCTGGTCAAAATGTGACTTACCTAAACCTGGTCTAAACCCAGTCTAAACCTGGTCAAAATGTGACCTAAACCTGGTCTAAACCCAGTCTAAACCTGGTCAAAATGTGACTTACCTAAACCTGGTCTAAACCCAGTCTAAACCTGGTCAAAATGTGACCTTAACCTGGTCTAAACCTGGTCAAAACGTGACCTAAACCTGGTCTAAACCCAGTCTAAACCTGGTCAAAATGTGACTTACCTAAACCTGGTCTAAACCTGGTCAAAACGTGACCTAAACCTGGTCTAAACCCAGTCTAAACCTGGTCAAAATGTGACTTACCTAAACCTGGTCTAAACCTGGTCAAAACGTGACCTAAACCTGGTCTAAACCCAGTCTAAACCTGGTCAAAACGTGACCTAAACCTGGTCTAAACCCGGTCTAAACCCGGTCTAAACCTGACCTAAACCCGGTCTAAACCTGGCCAAAACCCGGTCTAAACCTGGTCCAAACCTGGTCTAAACCTGGTCTAAACGTGGCCTAGACCTGGCCTACATCTGGTCTAAACCTGGTCTAAATCTCAAGTTTTAAGGCAGAACTTATTGTAAGATTTTGAGAAATTCTCTGTATTTTCTTCCTAAATTCCGATAATCATAAGATCGCAATATTCTTCCACTGACCCAACCTTGTATGGGTAGATTTCAGCTTGAAAACCTTCTGAGGCAACCTATAACAGCCTAATGTGATGTACTTTACCCCCATATCTTTAACATGACCAATTCCAGTCACTCTGTTTTACACTAAATGAATAAT